>BHFT01016445.1:0-60860 GCA_004320025.1 Laticauda laticaudata
GAAGCTGGGAATGCTGGTATGACTGGATAGAACAAAAATAGAAAATATATTAGTAAACAACGTAAAATGTAAAAGAGATCGTAATTATATATTCGCAATAAGATGTATTTGTAAATATATCACCAATATTGATAACAAACAAGGAACTATGGACTGTCGCTAGTAGAATTGTTAATTTTTAATCATTTTCTTTTTTCCTTTTTCTTTTTTTTCTGTGTGTTGTGTATGTATTTGTTTGATATTTTAGTTCTATAATTAATAAAGTTTGTTTTAAAAAAAGTTGGGCGTTTTGCTACCAAATCTCAAAAATATGACAATACACCTTTGTTCTGGTAGATTCTCTGCTTTCAGTGGCTGAAAAATAACTAGGCAAGTAATTTCATGAAGGGAGTGTGTTTTAATTCAAGCATTGTCAGCAAGCCAAAACACCTCTAGCTTTGTGCCCCCCTTTGTGCCTTTATTTTTTAAGACTGTTCTTCCCCATATATATCTTTCATAGTCAGTTGTTTTCAAAGACTCTTCAAACCTGAGCCAATAGTGGTTGCAACTAACTGCTTCTCTTGACTTGTTGGAACAGATTTTCTACAAAACAACATTGGTAAAGGCATTATTTTTCCACCCTTAAGAAAAGGGCTCGCATGATCAGTTTTGTTTGTGTGATTCTTGTAGTTTCAGGAAATGGTGAGACAGAATTTGAGAATATTCTGGCAATGCTGTGCAATATCTACCATCTCCATTAAGTAAACAAATCAAATCAAAATCCACTTTGGCATAAATGAGAAAGTATTTACATTCAGATAATTTACAATACCTATATAAAGCACATCAAGTCAAGATCTGTCAAGTTTATATGGCATGCTAAGTTTCATTAGTGTTAATATGGCTCATGTTTTTGTGGTTTACTGTGCTGTGTGAATTCTATATACTCAATAATTTCCAAATACTCAATGTATTTGGAAATTCAGAAAATGAGGTGCTTTAGTAACCATATTGCGTAGATTTCCTTATGAAAAAATTTGCATGGAAAGTGCCTGTTCTCCCTACCATTTAATTTGCTCTTTTTAATTCTGTAGTGCCAACACCTTCTGGATGCCCTTTAAATGCAGAAACCAACTAGTGATCTTGATAATGTCAGTTAGCATTAGCCGTTCAACTGGAAATAAATTTAAATCATATCATGAGAATGAGGAAATAATTGGTGTTGAGTGATTGGGAACAGGCTACTGAACCATTGCCACAAACACTGAATAAACCTCACTCAACTTATATGTGCAGGATGAAATACTATCTCTCTTAAATAATGGCTGCAAAAAAGAAGCATAATGTATGACAGATAATCTTATATTTAAACTTTAAAATTCTCCTCAAACATATGGGGCACCCAGATTTTCCCACACACTTCAGAACTGGGTAAACTGCATCTTTGGCAAGTAATCAAAACTCCTTTGGTGAACAAATAACATAAATATTATATGTATATTGTATTATTTAAATAATATTATTTAAAGGGTGCTTTGGAACATTGGAATTGTCCAAATTGGCAGAAATAGATCCCAAACTCCATCAAGAATTTCACACTAATTTTATTGCTCCTGTCTCTTATTTCTGGGGTTTGCAGAGCTGTACACAGCTCAAAGGCCACACTGAGGTGTTTGTGACTCACTAAAATTGATGCTTTAGAATGTAATAGTTTGAAGTCATAAAATGAGTGAATTTAGCAAATGCAAAATTAAGGCATTCAATTTTGCCCCATAACCTCCCAATCCTCATTAAAAAAAAAGGATTCCAAAGTATTAACCTTAATTTACTAGCGGACTACAAATGGATTCCATCCTGTGCTTATTAAGCACACCTGGTCTGTTGTCATAAAAATATTTTTTTACTTTATTTCCATTCCTGAATCACTATATTTATACACTCATTCTCTCCTAAAGTGATGGACAACAATTTAAAAAGAGACAAAGGCTGACGATCTAAAAAATCTTGATACCAATTAGATGACAAGGTGGAGGCAGAAGGACAAATATTTTGACCAGAAAGAAACAGCTAGTGTTCTTATTGAAATGCAGTTTAGGCCCAGGTGTTCGTCCCTTGTTCTGATGGCTCTTTAACAGATTAACAGAGTTGAAAGGGACCTTGTAGGTCATCTAGTCCAACCCCCTGCCCAAGCAGGAGATCCTACACTATTTCTGACAAATGGCAAGCCAATCTCCTCTTGAAAGTCTCAAGTGATGAAGCTCCCACAACATCCAAAGCAGTGATGGGACTGAAATTTTTTCACTAGCAGTTCTGTGGGCATGGCTTGGCTTGGTGGGCATGGTAGGGGAAAGTTACTGCAAAATCCCATTTCCTCCCCACCCCGCTAACCTGCTTTCCAGCTCCGTTCTCCTGTGCAGGGAAAGAAAAGAAGACCCAGCCGATCAGCTGGGACTCGGGAGGCAGAGAATAGATGGAGGTGGGGACAGTCAGAGGTGGTATTTGCTGGTTCTCTGAACTACTCAAAATTTCTGCTACCTGTTCTCCAGAACTGGTCAGAACCTACTGAATACCACCTCTGGTCCAAAGACAAGCTGTTCCATCGGTTGATTGTTCTCACTGTCAGAAAGGTTTTCCTTATTTCTAGGTTGAATCTCTCCTTGATCAGTTTCCCTCCATTGTTCCTTGTTTGGCCTTTGGGTGCTTTGGGAAATAGCTTGATCCCTTCCTCTCTGTGGCAGCCTGTCAAATATTGGAAGACTGCTATCATGTTTCCCCTGGTCCTTCTCTTCACTAGACTAGCCATGCCCAGTTCCTGCAACCGTTCATTGTATGTTTTAGCCTCCAGTCCCCTAATCATCCTGGTTGGTCTTCTCTGCACCTTTTCCAGAGTTTCAACAACTTTTTGTATAGTGGTGACCATAGCTGGATGCAGTATTACTGAGGCCTTATAGAGTGGTATTAGTACCTCACTTGATTTTGATTATATCCCTCTTGTTCTTCTTCTGGCTGGTGGATGGGTCACATAGTAATCTGCTACCTTTCACCTCTACTCTCCCAGAAAAGAAAATGTTTTCATAAACATTCAAACTACAAGCAGAATTTTCGAAACTGTATCCACTGCCATAATGAAAACAAAGGAATAACCTCTGCCAAATTCCCATACTCAGGATGCCCACTTCTGTTGTATTACAGCTTATAAGAAAATTATGCTTTTCTAATCATAGGGCCTTTGAGCTATTCAAATACTAACAGAGAGGAAACTTCCTCGGGATTTTCTCATTTCTTTTTGATATCACTTTCTTGCTGTGAAGCAGCAAGGCTCATTTTTGGGCAACCATAAAGTGTGTATTGCAGCACCCTCAGCATAACACCCTGATCATCTATCTTCAATACCCTGAGTCCCAGCTAAGCATACCTACTGAGAATTAGAAGAGTTATAGTTCAAAGGATTCCTTTGTAAATGGGTCTACCAAAATTGCCTGCAATACTGTTAAGAAACTATTACTTAAAACCAGGGGTGGGATCCAATTTTTAAACAACCGGTTCTGTGGGCATAGCTAAGTTGGTGGACGTGGCTTGATGGTCATGTTATTGGCTGGGTGTGGCCAACTCAATATCACTCACATCGAGGCATGCATCTCCTTGCCTAGCCTCTCATGACTGTGGGGATGCGACAACGGTCGTAAGTATGAATATGGTCATAAGTCATTTTTTTCAGTGTCATTGTAACTTTGAATGATCACTCCACACAAGCAAAGTACCAGCAAAGGAGGGGAAAAAAACTCCAGAGAAGTTCCTGANCCTGCCAAGAATGTAATAAGGGTTAACGGAGAGGCAGTTTCTGTAAGCAACACCAGAATGTTTCCTTCCTGCCTTCCTTACAGGATTAGGCCAGTAATTTCTTCTAACAACCGGTTCTCCGAACTTCTTAGAATGTTAAGAATCAGTTCTAGTGAATAGGTGTGAACTGGTAGAATCCCACCCCTGCTTAAAACCAGTCATATTTAATAATAATATGCCAATTAATAATAGCAAGTTAAAATACTAACAACAGATTTTTGGAATGAGCAATAAATTTTTGCTTTTATAATTTTTTGAGAAAAAATATACCTATGAATATAGTTTGTGCCCCAGCATTCAATATTTTCCTATCTGAAAACTGCAACTTTTTTCACTGTGTTGATGTCTTGGCATGCTACAAATATATACAATTACTTCTGCTTATCTGTTGGAGGCTTAACACATTTGGAATTGCTGTTTTAGCAGTTTACCAATCTTTCTATTCCTCGATTGTACTGGAACATGATGTTACAGATAGAACACAGATAAAAAAATAAACAGGTACCAGCCAGATGTTTTGACCTTCTCCCCTAGGCCAACCCCTTTTCATTCCCCTCCTTTCCCTGATTTTTTTTTAAAGGTCTGTTTGCAATTCTGCAAATCTCAAAAAATTATTGAACATGCTGACTCACTCCCATCCCTTTGCCTTCCCATGCTGCATTTTATTGTGTGTTTTTTAAAAATAATCTCTCTGTATTTTTTCTTTCCATAGAAATAGACTGTTCAAATAGTTAATAACAAAAGCAAAACAAAAAAATATAAGTTATAGTGTCATTAAAGGTACACTAAGACATCTTCAGATGATAACATAAACAATACAGTAATAGTAATACAATGAGAAGTTTACTGCTTTCACATTCTGCAGATGGAAGATATAATTTGAAAGTATTTAAAATGAAAGATGAATGTCTAATTATTTTCAATTCCCAAAGAGCTATCCTTTGCCTATGCTGTAGTTGCTGTCTACAATTACAACTGAGACTGCAGTTCTGTTGGTGGCCCTGGAAGATTTTGGTGGCCCCTGGAGGCCAAGCATATTTTTTCTCCCAAATTGTCATTTTTAAGAAAATAATTTAAAGTGTGAGGGCAAACATGTTAATTTCACTCAATTTATTTTAGTTCTGATCAAACTAAATCCAAGTGAAATTTTCTACTAATCCCAGTCATTTCTTTGTGCTGGCCTCGTCTATTCTAAGAGGGTAATCCTTCACAAGTACACACCTCTATTAATCTCTAAATAGAAAATTAAATATCCATCAAGTTTCCTGTCCCCCAGGGATATGAATGGCTATAATGCAACTATTACCTTGGTAAAGAATCTATGAATCTACTATGGTTTCTAACATATGGTTTTCTGATATCCCAATGCAACTCACCTGAGTTTTGCCCCAATTTTACCTTCACCTTTCAATTGAATTAGGCTAAATCCAAAGTTACCCACTGACCCCTAAACTTCCATCTCCCTGCTCCTTCAGCTCTCCTTAAGAGTTCTTTATGTAGGTGGGACTTTGTGTAGGTGCCCTTTAGCAGAATTGGGATACAGTGAGGCATCCATCCTTGGGCTCCTTCATCTCTCAACAATCTTCAGTTCTGTTCACTATGGTATCCTTCTGGGCTGACTGCAGGAGTTGGGACTGGGCATATTGTAGTAGTTTATTTCCTTCTTCAGTGGTTGTTCCCAGTGGGTGTTGATGGGAATGGAGAGATTACACCTGAATCAAAGGTGGTATTCAGTAAATTCTGATCAGTTCTGGAGAACCATAGCGGAAATTTTGAGTAGTTCGGAGAACTGGCAAATACCACCTCTGACTGCCCCTGCCCCCATCTATTCTCCACCTCCCAAGTTGCAGCTGATCATCTGGATCTTCTTTTGTTGCCCTGCACAGGAGAACGGAGCTGGAAAGCAGGTTAGTGGGGTGGGGAGAGAATGCTGATTTTACAGTATCCTTCCCCTGGAATGGGGTGGGAATGGAGATTTTACAGAATCCTTCTCTTGCCATGCCCACCATGCCACACCACGCCCACCATGCTATGCCATGCCCACCAAGCCACACCCACAGAACCAATAGTAAAAAAGTTTGAATCCCACCACTGACCTGAGTCCCCTCATTTGTAGAATATCTCAGGGCTGAATCCTCGCCCCCCGCCCCCTTCTTGTTTAACATCTAATGTACACTGGGTAAGATCATCCATCATTTGAACCCAGTCTGACAGGGAAAGTTTCCAGTCTCTGTAAGCTGTATAGGTCTGGACATTTTGCCTGTTGATCTTGTGTGAGGTTTTATTTCCCCATTCAAGATTGGCATGCAACTTGGGGTGAGGGGAATCCTTCTGAACTCAAAGCTACTGCTCAATGAGCAAATGGAAACTATGTCTGGAATTTGCACAGTACATTTCATGCACTTTAACCAGATTATCTCACAAGTGGACTTGTCAAGCACAGAGAATCAGGAGTCAAGGTGGTTCAAATGAATATAGGTCTGTTGCATGCCAACACACTCTACAAGAATCTGAACTACTAATGGTCAAAGAAAATTGGTGGTAGATAAGAGTCAATGGAATTTAAGGTGGGTTGGACTTGTGGGCACAAAGGGACTCGAGACTGATGATGTGTTTGACCCCCTCCCTTGGGCTCAGCCTAGTCATCTCCTACAGGACTATTGCAATACACTTGTGGATCCCATTGAAGATCACCCAAATGCTATAGCTGATTCAAAATGCAACAGTGTGAGGGGCAATGGGCATGCCTCATAGCTATAATATCCTTAATGGCAGAAGACCTAGTTAACTCAAGATCCATCTATCTTCAATAGTTTTGTTGTGGTCCCCTGGCAGCCTGCGGAGACTGCAGCAGAGTTGGACAGAGTCAGACAGGGGAGGAACATGAGGGTCTCCTGGAGTCTGGGGAGGACTCAGATAAGGGTTCTGCACCTGATACAGAGATGGGGTCAGGGCCATCTGGGAGATATGTGCTGACTCCGAAGCCTCCAGAATCTGACAGGAGTGAGGCAGAGGATCGGGAGAAACCTGTTCCCAGTGTGCTGAGAGCTGCCAGAAGCTAAGAACAGTTAAGACAAAAGGGATAACTCAAGAGTAAGGCTTGGAGGTGATTGGCCCTCCCATAAGACATAAAGGAGGAGCAAAGGGACAGGAACCTTTGCAGGAAGCAACTTTGATCGTACTGGTCGGTTTGAAACCAGAAGCTCTGTGTTGAATTTGTGTCCCATTTGGTCTTGTACAACTTATTGGCAATTTAGTCGTTGGCAGCATTTCAAGAAAGAAATGTGTGTTTATCAGACTTATCCCGAAGGACTTTGAGAGACTTCTGTGGGACTATTTACGAACTGTTTGAGACCCAGTACGGGTTGTGAATGACAATAATTCACAGCCATTGAAATAAAACAAAAGGTTTTTGGGACTAACGTGTGTTTGTTCATGTCTCAGGAAAGGTCAGAACAAGTTTCTGCATCAGGCAGGTGAGTACATTATAGCTCTTTCTTGTGGAACATATGCCTTCTCTATCACTCTATCACTTCTCTATCACTACCCCAACCCTATGGAACAGCACACTCAAATATGGATCCCACAACCTTTTCAGATTGTTTGAATTGGCATAGAGACAGGGGACTTTCTGGATAGTCCCATAAAAATATGAACCACCCAAAACTGCTGAAATTGTTCCCACCTTTACTAGAGCCTTGGTGGTGCAGTGGTTAGAGTGCTGTACTGCAGGCCACTTCTGTTGACTATTGGCTGCCTGCAATTTGGCAGTTCAAATCCCACCAGGCTCAAGGTTGCCTCAGCCCTCCATCCTTCTGAGGTGGGTAAAATGAGGACCCAGATTGTTGGGGGCCAACTTTGTAAAACCGCTCAGAGAGGGCAGTAAATACTATAAAGCAATATATAAGTCTAAAGGCTATTGCTATGATCAATAATGAACCACCCAAAACTGCTGAAGTTATTCCCACCTTTACCTCCGCTTTCTGGAATATTCTCTAGCTTCCATTTTCTGGATAGGGGAGCACATTTCCCCATGGACCACAAGGGTGGAATCTCCAATTATTTTAATTTTCTAACAATAACTCCAGGCTTAGAAAGCATCTATTCCTAGTGAGATCAGATTGGTGACACATGCCTTAATTATTTGCAGTTGGATTGTTACAGCATACTGTATTTAAGTGTACTGTGAAGAGACTTCAGATACAATCAGTCTTTTTTTAAATATCATTTTATTAAACCTATCAGAGTATAAAATACAAATGAAAATGAAAATAATGGGAAAGGGGTCAAGAGGGACATGTAGGATGAAGAGGAAAAAGGGAAAGAAAAGCATTAATTTCTGACTCTTCTCAGCGCAGTAGAAAAAAATACAATAACATTATAGCCTCAATTTTTTAAAGTAAAAGAAAAAGAAAAACAATTAGTCTGCAATACAGTTACAAGACCCCCTAGTGACCTCTTGTGGACACGACTATATTACACTGCGTTGGTTGAAACATAGTAGCTTTTAAAGGGACCTCAGACCAGCTTGGAGGTTCATACCAGACTGAATTAAATTGCAAGGAAGAAAACCAGTCATCTGTCATTCTCTTTCCAAATGGGAAGTTTAAGCAGGCAAGGAAGCTTTTGAATGAACAAAAAAATATGTAGCACTATTTATTTCATTGTGCTTTGCTATGATATGATATGCAATGCTATACTATTATATAGCTGCCTATCTAGTATAATGTTTCTTGGCAGTTTACAACAATTCATAAAAATAAAGATTAAAAACATAATATTCTTCTCCCTCTCCCAGGTGCCAGATCAAACAGCCTTCCTGTTCAATTCCTTCAACACTGCCAGTGTTAGAATCCTCTTTACCACTTTTGATAATAATGCTTCAGAAAGATGAATAGGAAAATCCCCTTGGAGCCGTTACATTTTTATGTAAGAAGAAATGTTACAAAAGGGATTTATTATTGAACAAACTATCCCAACATATAAAATCTGGCATCAAAAAAGATATCTAATAGGCACTTGCTTGTCTATGTTATTTGCCTATTAACCTCCAGTCCCTAGTAACTTTTTTTAAAGCAAACAGTCTTCTACAAACATAAATCAAATCATAAAACAGATGGTATCCCTTCTCTGCTTAAATTGCCATCTACGTTTTTAAAATTTGGAAGTGAGAAATACTGAAACACCCTGGATACTTTTCAGAGTGTATTTTTAATATATTCTTTTTTAAAAAATCTCATTGTCAGATGAACTGAGCTGAGTACAACAGTCATCATTTGCTGTAGATTTTTCTAAGAGGATCAAATATGGATCCCATGTCATCCAGGAGATTACTAGGGAGGCAGTTTTTCTCATCTCAACCAAGCAGAGACAATAAATATTTGCTTGTCTCCAACAGTCTTTCTTCTGCATAAACATGTGCCGTATAAGAAACCATGTTGTCCACCCGGTTGTTGATTTCTTTGCATTTCTAAGAAAGAGAAGTGAAGTGGAGATTGCTGACTGCATGGCAAGAAAAACAGCTGCAGCCCAGCAGAAACATTTCTGCCCACCACACTTCCTCATGATTTAGCACAGCTCATACTTTTCTCCCAGAAACTTAAGAGGAGATTCATTTCTTTCTTTCTTTCTTTCTTTCTTTCTTTCTTTCTTTCTTTCTTTCTTTCTTTCTTTCTTTCTTTCTTTCTTTCTTTCTTTCTTTCTTTCTTTCTTTCTTTCTCTCTGTCCTTCTGCTACTGACAGTTTACACACAAGCATCCATGCCAGAGTTCCACATCTCTGGCCAATTTAACCACTCCCTGGAATTGTCATTTTTTCAGATCCTGGAAAAAAAAGCGATCCCCTTTTTTGGGTGGGTCAGGGAAGTCACGAGGAAATCTCAAGTCTGTCAGATGAGCCGTGGCTCAGTGCAAGTATTTTGAAAAGGGAATTCTCAGTTTGCCCTCCAGTTGCTTACTTGTTTCAAGGTAACTTCAACTATTTTCAAAAACTCCGATATTTTTGTGTTGTAATTTGGCCAACGGGTCACCTACAGAAAGGAGGTAGGAGGAAAAAGAGAGGTTCACAGTCATCTTCAAAATCCATCCAGAAGGTCTTTCCATTTCAAACATATATTAAGCTAACATTCTCAACTGATGCATCAAAAACTATTAGAAACCACAGGAGATTTATTTATGTAATACAGAGATGAACAATATCCCCCCCCCCCCCNCCCCCCCCCCCCCCGCACTGAGACTCCAAGAATCTGCTCCAAGTTGGCAAATTCAGTTTGCCTAACTCTGGGCCATCTTGAGACAAAAAACATTCAAACTGTAACATAGGCTTAAGGTAAAGGTTCCCCTCACACATACATGCCAGTCCCATAATGGTGAACCTATGGCCTGAGCCATTTGTGCAGGCAAACTTACCTCACTGCACATGTGCCCGCCTCACAGCTGATTTTCAGCCTCCCAAAGGTTTGAGGAAAGCTTCTGCAGGATGCTACAAGCTTTGTAGGCCAAAATCTAGCCCCGTTTTGTCACTTCCGGTATTTTTGGGAAAACAGGAAGTAATGAAACAGGGCTAAATTTAGGCCTACAAAGCTTGTAGAAGCCTGCAGAACCCTTCCTCAAGCCTTTGGGTGGCCTCAAACCCACCAAAAATCAGCTGTGAAGTGCAGTCCAGGTAAGGGGGTGGTGGGGGTGAGGGGTGGCGGGGGATTGCACCTGCATGCATAGGGGACATGGTGTGGTGTGCATTGCCTTCTGGGTGCTGGCACGCGAGTGCGAGTGTGCAAGCGCGCACTCAATTTTTGGCACAGGAGCCCAAAAAAGTTAGCCACCACCGTGCTAGTCATTTCTGTCTCTAGGAGGCGGTGTTCATCTCCACTACAAAGCCGAAGAGCCAGTGCTGTCCAAAGATATCTCCATGGTGATATGTGGCTGGCATGACTAAATGCCGAAGGCGCACGGAATCCTGTTACCTTCCCACCAAAGTGGTCCCTATTTTTCTACTTGCATTTTTTTTACTTGCTTTCAAACTGCTAGGTTGGCAGGAGTTGGAGTAAGGGGAGCTCACTCCATTATGCAGTGCTAGGGATTTGAACTGCCAAACTGCCGACCTTTTTGATTGACAAGCTCAGTGTCTTCACCACTGAGCCACCGCATCCCTTTAGCATAGGCTGAGTCATTTCTAAAACAAAAATCAACTCACCCAGTACAGCCAATCCCGTAATGTTGTCTCTCCGGCTTTGAAAAAAAAAAATTTACTATTATTAATATTATTATTTGCCTCCCCCATCCATTAATAAGTTTCCAATTCAAATGGTTATCTAACCTCTTTCCAAGGATTGATTGGGTTGGGGTTTAAGATCTCAATAAAAGATGAACCTGCAGGAGGACCCACAGTCGGTTGTTTCATGTCTCTCACAATAGAGCCATTCTTTAAAGGAAAAAAAGGAAACACATGGTTTAAATTATAGAACACTGTTTAATGCTTGGATGTTTTGTGATCTAGAATCATTGGAAGAGAGCAAGTCCAGTGGTGAAGGCATTAGGATAGAAACTGGGAGACCATGAGTTCCAGTCACCCCTTAGGCACAAAGCCAGCTGGGCGCCTTGGGTCAGTCACTTTCTCTCAGCCCTAATAACAGATTAACAGAGTTGGGAAGGGACCTTGTAGGGCATCTAGTCTAACCCCCTGCCTAAGCAGGAGGCTGTGACAAAACACACGTGTATGGGTGTGTGGGTGTGGGTGTGGGAGGTGTGTAAAGAGAGAGAGAAAGAGAGGAGATAATTAACGAACAAATGAATGAATGAATGAATGAATGAATGATGAACAAATGAATTATGGAAGATAAACCATCCTTACATACAACTGCAAAATTAAAAGAATTATTCTATAAGAAATAATTTCAATTCTGGTATACGTGTGCTTAGTGGTAGGTGAATTAAAGCTTCTGGCCTCACAACCTTGTCACATCTCTGTCAAAAATATTAGAACCTACCCATGTCTGGCCATAAACCATTTTAAATGGTAAACAAATAGTCATAGGTAAATATAACTGAAAGTGTAAAGACATCCTGAGCTATTAAACGTTATTGGCCAGACTGATTTTACTAACTTGAAATATGTCAAAACATTTTTACCAAGATTGAATGTTGGACAAAGGTGGGAAGGGGATACTGGTGTTTGGAGTGGTATCGTCATAAAACAAGTCATACTTTAGAAATGACTATTATAAGAAGAGGTGTCAGAAATTATTCAAATCAAATATGTGATGCAATTATTCCTTACCTTACAAGAGCATAAATATGAAATCACCCCACTCATTTCATTCTGGCTGTTGTACATCCCTCTTTATTTTGGATAATCTCTGTTGGATCATCTGAAGGAAGTGTGACACTTTATTCCTTAATTATTTGTTTTTTGTTCAAGCTCTTTTTATACACTAAGGGTGGTGTTGCATGGTTCCCCAGGGCAGCTGCATTCCAAAAGTGACAAAGCAGCAGCAAAGAAGAAAGTATCTTTGGATAGTTGCAATTGACAAAACATTAACATCTAGAAGACTTGAAGTAATAGTTGCTTTGGCATAAAATCTAATGAACTCAGTGAAACCTCCTTTAGAGTACCATGCACAGACTTAATGCTAGAAATCTAGGAAATATCTGTAAAGTATTATAGAAAGTAGCCAATAATATTATTTCTCACCAAAACACATCCACTCTCTTCATTGTAGTGAATCAGGGATTGGTTGCCTCCTTCATATGGAACAAATGCAGGTTTTTTCTTTGCTTTCAAGATGAAGGAATACCAAAACCAAATACCCAGAAATGCTACATAAAAGGAAGGGGGAAACAAAACTGTCACCAACTTTCCACATTTTTCTCAAGCATTTTTTTCTTATTAGCTGTCCACATTTTAGATGAATCTGTCTAGCAAGATAGTTTCAGCTGAAGGTTTTTCTTGGGATCGTTCCTTTGTTTTCCTGCCTTTTCCTCCAGCTCCTTTTCTTACCATAAATATACATGTGGGAAGGAGGGCGGGGAAGGCAGAATAGCTGCCTTTTAATTGCTAGTCCTTGGAACCATGAAATAATGGTAGATCAAACCATTTCATACAAAGGTGGCATGGGAACAGAGATGGTATTCAGCAGGTTCTGACCAATTCTGGAGAACTGGTCGTGGAAATTTTGAGTACTTTGGAGAACCGGCAAATCCCACTTCTGACTGGAGATTTTACAGTATTCTCCCTCTGCCATGCCCACCAAGTTACACCCATAGAACTGGTCGTAAAAAAATTTGAATCCCACCACTGCATGGGATGTTTAGGTTGATGACCCTTGTCAGCGGTTGCATCTAGGAAAAAGAAAGTAGTTGCTTTTACATGACATAGTGTAAGCACATAGGTCATTTACAATATTTACTTGGTTTAAGATTTATAATCAGCCAATAGCATAACCACAATAGATGATTCTCAGACAATTCAGAAAGTTCATTCCAAGGATATAAAGCAACACTCTGGCTTACTATACAGTATAATGAAATTGCCAACAAGGAGGGTTAGAGAGCCATTTGACTGTATTTTTTATTTTATTTTATTATTGATTTGATTTATCAGTTGCTTACAAGATAATAAGCATAAGTATAAACATGAGTAAGAATACAGGAAATTGGTACGAATAAATGGGGACAATAGGACAGGGATGGGAGGCACGATTGTGCACTTATGCATGCTCCTTACAGACCTCTTAGGAATAGGGTGAGGTCAATAGTGGATAGTTTGAGGTTGAAGGAGTGGGTGTTAGAGGATGTAACAAACAGGAATCATGGTTAGTGCCATTCCAAGCCACTGACCACTCTGTTGCTGAAATCGTATTTTCTGCAATCAAGTTTGGACGTGACATGAGTTATTATCTTTGTATGCTCATGTGTTGTTATTGAAGCTGAATACTCATTGACTGCTAGACATTGCAGCAGATAATTTGTGTACTATGCTTTAAGTCCACCATAGGTGGTTTAGTTCAAGTTGTCCAAGCCCAAAATTTCAAGCCTGTGATATAGCGTATGTGTTGAAGCAGAGAAGATTATAGTACTTTTCTTGTGGAAAATACTTCTGGACTCACTCAATTGTTATAATGTCTGGTAAACAGTGCGGATTCAGCTGATGAGCATGATTCGACATGGTCCAGCAAAAGTTTTGTATTGCTCTGTTAGCAATTCAATATTTCCAGAAGGAGAGAAGCTTGTAAGATTAGATATTACAACTCTTAATGCCTTTTTGCAGGGGTGGGATTCAGTTCTTTTAACAACTGGTTCTGTGGACATGGGCTTAGTTGGTTGATATGGCTGTGTGTCATGCTGACTGGGTGACATGGCCAAACTTGACATCCACTCATGTCAAGGGCACTTCTCCACGCCTGGCCTTCTCATGACAGTGGGATGCTGCAACACTCATAAGTGTGAAAAATGTCATAAGTGCACCTTTTTCCAATGCATTGTAATTTGAATGGTCACTAAATGAATGTGTAAGTCAGACTATCTGTACAAAAATACAAAAAGCTTCTGGCTTCAAAAAGCTGCCCTAAATACCAAATCATTAGATAAAAATTACCGCAAGCTGGAGTTTACAAATCAGGCAGAGTGCCAGAGCACCTTGAGGAATAAAATATTAAAAATGCAGTGATAACTATCAAGCAGTTCATCTCTTGCTCATAAAGTGAAACCCTTTAGCAAAGAGTCATTTAAGCTTCTCCAGAAAAAGCACACCCAGGAAAAGCAATCCTAGATCCATTTGCATCACTTAAAGCTGTTCTCACTCACCTCACAAGATATCCTAAGGAAATCATCCAGATTTAAGGAAAGGTCACATACCCCCCAGAAAGGCAATAAAAAAAATCAGTGCCAAACTTGTATCCTGCCTCTTGGAAGTATACTCCAAAAGGATATACTTTTGGCAGTATATACTGGCAAAATATACTGGTAGTATATACTGCCAGATAGTATTGAAGCAGTGAAGGAAGACCCCCTCCCCAAATAGAAAAAGAAACCATGAGGCAAGAAAAAATTCAAACACAATACAGATAATTAAATCACAACAGTAGCTGTTCCTTGTTGAAGCTGAATAGAAAAAAATGATCCCATCAATATACACACAGGATTAAACTTCACCAAGCACAGAATTAACCTTCACCAAAAATCAGTTTTCGACCAAAACTCAGAAAGAGTATGTAAACTCACTTTTGAATGTCAATCCTTCTAGCGAGCCAAGAAGCCTTGCTGAATATCACTCATCTTGGTTCCTGTCACCAAAAGCTTTGCTTCATTATTCAATTATTTCTTCAAAGTGCTGATTGTCCAGGGAAGTCTTTCCTCCCAACAGCAGTGTAAAAATCTTAAAACAATCCTTCCCCTTTAAGAAAGCCAAGCCTCACAAGCTCTGGAGACAGGAAGTCTAGATTGTCTGATAAGAATGTAATAAGAGTGGAAAAAAACAAACAGAGATTGCTTCTAACTACAGGTTTCCTGAACTGCTTAGAAAGTTAACAAGGGGTTTTATAGAACTGGGTAAAACTGGTAGAATCCCACCCCTGACTTTTTGGCAAAGCTGTTACAGTGAGGTCTGGTGCTTAGGTCATTTGATATGAGTACTCTAAAGTCCTTGACAGAGTGAGGATTGTCAACGAGGTCATAGCCACCTGGCTTGTATTTGGTGTACTGATTTATTTTACCAATGTGTATATATTTTCTTGCTATATTTTGACTAATACTTTCCAATAATATGGTTTATTTGCTTTTAGACTAACATGCACGGTGAATCCAGACTTTATCATTTCTAAGCCATAGGTTAAGGCCCAACATAAGAGTTTGAGCCAGCCATTTATGGGTTATCCAGCAAATCAGTTAAATTGTGATTTAGTGTGATCCATGTAACCAATCATACCCAAGAATACCAGCTATACTATGGGAACAAATATTGGGATTGTATTGATTGTATTGACCATGATAAGATAACATTTCTCATGAACCAATGGTATCACTGGAGTGGGCTTGTGAGAATCAAGTAGAAAACATGTATAAAATCAAGTCTCTCTTCACAATTATGGAGTTTATATCCATACCAGGAAGAAGAAACTTTCACAAAGTTCCCTATTTTCAACTAACTGGAAAGAATCCTTAGGAAACCCAGATTAAGGAAAATAATAAAGATGGGTTCCATTAATCTTGACCAGTTGTATAGAAAATGATATCTGGATCTTGGTTCCTTTAGGATTAGTAAACCAACGTGTGGAACTTCAATATTTGCTCATCCTGGCTTGCTTCAGAATCATATCCCTATGCCACATGACAATCCATATATACGCCTGAGTTAAGCCATTTATAGCTGGTTTAGTTTTTCATGAGTATCAACCCACTCTGTTAATCTATTGTACTAGAATTATATAAACTTTAATCAAGGTCATTACTCTTTTCTCAAAAACCCAGGTTTTAAAACTTCTGGTTTACTATTATATAAATTCAGGCAAGATCTATTTAATATCTCATGCCAGCTGTTTACAGCTATGCAACAACCCAAAGCCAACCGACAAAATGATTCTAAGAACACTATATAGGATACGAATGTTGGGATATAAGATTAGAGTGTAAAAATAAACTATAATCAAATAAATGACAGGCTCTACTTTACACATTATAATGATTACAATTCCCCTGAAATCTGACTGACTGAGATTAAATTTGATGGTGGAAGAGATGTCATAATTCCTAACAATGGAAATAGCTAAACAAAGTAAAGAATACTGATTTGTGACTTGTGTGGTCTTCGTTTAAACCATTGTTTCTCCTTTCTGCTCTCCCACATGTTATGATAACAAGTCAAGATCATTCTGATTTTAATATCCAGAGTTTTAAGAAAGCAGGTTATTAGAGTTCCCATTTGGAGTTCACTGTGAACCAAAATACATATGGAAACTTTGGGGGTTGTTTAGTGAATAAATGTGGGCTACGTAAATCAAAATAACCACTGGATGGTCACAAACAGGTACCAAAGACTGTCTTCACTTCCATCTAGTGACTATCTGGACTTTTGTTGACCAGGTCTAGTAGTCTTAGTTAGTTGTTATAGCTGGGTGGGCTCTAAAGAGAGTGATTAGCATGACAATATATTAATTCAATCGTAATCATCCTGAATTCATAAAAATTGGTACTTACTTTGTACTTGAAGCAGCCATAAGTTTAACTGTATCATTAATAGATCCCAAACATTCACTTTTAGGTAAGACACACTTACTCTATAACAAAAGCATCATAACTCAAAGGTCCTTTCTAAGATGAGCAAGGGAGAACTTGGAGCAGCCTCACCCCCACCCCAGTGTTGACATCAGTGGTGGTATGCTCCCGGCTTGGCCAGGATCAGCCAAACCGGTAGTAAAAAATGTCTTTGAGGATCAGTTGAGAGGACGAAGAAAAAGCTTCAGACCCTCCCACTTTTCTCTTCTTTATCCTCTCAGCTGATTGGCGCTTCAGGCCTTAGCTGGTGTGAGGAAAGCTGCACACACATGTTAGGTGCGTGCACATTAGTAGTGGAACAGGTAGGAGCCCACTGCTGGTTGACACCCAGAAGAGACAACATAATTAAGGTCTTTCAGAAAAGTTAAAGGCAGGATTTTGAGTTAAAGTAGAGTACCTATGCACAGTAGATGCATAACCCACAACAATTACAAAATGGCACAGGGTTTTCTACTAAGCAATATATAAACACATTACTCACATATCAGTAACAGAAGTATAGTCACAGTTATGCTAAGTATGCCAACTGCTCCCAGTATTATGGTTGTGATCCCACAATTGATCCCATCTGGACAAAAGCATATTTTGACATTCAGAGTCTGTTGCCTAAAAACCCCTTGTAAGTCTTGTATACAGAGAGGCACCAAGTAATCACCAGGAGAGAGGTTTTTCAGCATAAAAAGTTCAACTGAGTTACCTACAAAACAGAGGAAAGAAACAAAAAACATACATCATTCTCCAACAATTACATCCTTGTGAAGATTATTGTGCTAATATTGCAATAAAGACCAGCAGCTTGATTCATTTCAAGCGCTACCCACAGGAGTGAGAATACTTTCAATGTTCGGAGCTGGTGGAGTTTTTTTAAAATAAAAGTTCCAGAGAAAACTCGTACAAGTTGGATTAGCTAAGCCCAGCCTGCCTTGAATACTTCTGAAGAAATGAATTCTAATACCCACCGTTTAGAAGCCCTTAATGCAGGACTGTCAAACTCATGTCTTCATGGTGGTGTCACGTGATGTATCAGGACTTTTTTCCCCTTTGCGAAACCAGGCATGGGCATGGCAAACATGTGACGCATCTGGTCCATGGGCTGGGAGTTTGGCAGCCCTGCTTTAATGAGACTGCTGATATAATAGCAAAGAAAAGGAATAAACATGGTTAAAAATTGCACCCTGCATTAATCTTTAAAGTGATTCATCCCAGGGACCCATTCCTTCCTACATACTTTGAACGCTTATAGAATATCAGAATTGAAAGGCATCTGGGAGGTCTTCTAGTCCAACTCCCTGCTCAAGCAGGAGGCCCTATACCTGTGATGGCGAACCTATAGCACGCATGCCAAAAGTGGCACGCAGAGCCATTTGTGCCGGCACGTGAGCTGCAAACCTTACTGCACACGCAAACCTTACTGCGCATGCACGTGCTTCACAGCTGATTTTCCAGCTGGTTTGAGGCCTTTTTCGGCCTCCCAGAGGCTTGAAAAAAGCCTCTGCAAGGTTTTTCAGGACAAATAATAGGGCCATTTTATCACTTCCTGTAAGACTGGAAGTGACAAAATGGGCCTATTATTCATCCTGAAAAGCTTTGCAGAGGCTTTTTCAAGCCTCTGTGAGGCTGAAAAAGGCCTCAAACCAGCTGGAAAATTAGCTGTGAGGCACAGTGTAGGTAAGGGGGTGGCAGGGGGGATTGCACACGCATGTGCAGGGGGCATGGGGGCACACATTGCCTTCTGGGTGCTGGCATGCGAATGTGCACAACTTGTGCATGCAGAGTTTTTGGCACAGGAGCCCAAAAAGGTTAGCCACCACTGCCCTATACCAATTCAGACTGGTAGCTGTCCAGTTTCTTCTTAAAAGCCTCCATCAATGGAATAACTACCACTTCTGAATGCAAAATGTTCCATTGGTTAATTGTTCTAACTGTCAGGAGATTTCTCCTTAGCACTAGTGTTGGCCTCCAAGAACTAGGTTCGACAACTAAGTTGGAGAAACTTCTAGGCCTCTTTGATTAGTTCCATCTGGTGCTTTAGAAAATAGGTTTGCCTTCTGCTGTTTTGGAAAATAGGATACCCCCCTCTTTTTAGTGGCAGTCTCTGATGTATTGGAACATTACTATCATGTTTTTCCTGGTCCTTTTTTTCAGTAGATTAACCTTACCCAATTTGTGCCACCATTCATCATATGTTTTGGTCTCCAGGCTCCTAATCATCTTCGTTGCTCTTCTCTACATTTTTTCCAGAGTCTCAAAATGTTTTTTATAATGTGGTGACCCAAACTTAATGCAGTATTCCAACTGTGATCTTACTAACTCCTTGGTTCCTTTGGTTATCTTTCCTTATCTCCCAAAGGGATTTAAATGCCCAAAAGAGGACCATGTATAATCAAGTGGCAGATCCTCTTAAGATGTAAAAAGGAACATCATGAGATCCATTACATAATGTCACGTGCACATATAAAAAGCTGAAATTGCTAGGAAATATCAACTTCTTATGAAATTTCATTTCCATGTGCAAGAACACAGAAAGCTGCTGTAATGTTCTGTGGTTTCACAAGATCTCAAGTTTCTGGTGGACATTTCTTTATCATATTTTGAATAGTCATAGGTTCCTAAGCTCAGAAATATGTCCATACAACAACAATCCCTCTGCCTGATACATAGTATGAAGTCTATAGAGAAAGCAGCTCTGATGTTTACCTTTTTTTAACCCCTCCTTCCTGATCAAATCAAACAAGGACTCGTATGGGAAACAAAACTGTAGATCTAGCTGAAAAACAATGCTGACGGCAATAGCACTTAGACTTATGTACCACTCCATAGTTCTTTGCAGCCTTCTCTAAGCAGTTTACAGACTCAGCATCTTG
The DNA here is from genome assembly GCA_004320025.1 of Laticauda laticaudata. Classification (NCBI taxonomy): domain Eukaryota; kingdom Metazoa; phylum Chordata; class Lepidosauria; order Squamata; family Elapidae; genus Laticauda; species Laticauda laticaudata. The sequence continues at coordinate 19,949 of BHFT01016445.1, forward strand.
CTCCCAATAATCTGGGTCCTCATTTTTACAGACCTCGGAAAGAGGGAAGGCTGAATCAACCTTGAGAATCGAACTCCTGACAATGGGCAGAGTTAGCTTGCAGTCCTGCATTCTAACCACTGCACCACTGTGGCTCTGATATCCACTCTAATAAAAAAAAATCTGCTAGTTACTACCTAGGTTGCCTTTGGTTGTCAGAAGAATCCCCTAAAATTTCTGTCCATCTCATACGTTCTGAGAGAGCAACTGATATTTGTTTTTTGACCTGGCCTGCCTTGAAGGGCTGGCAATCCTCAATGATTCTTCTCCATTCCCAGGTGAAATCTCTCGAGATGAAATCAAAGGACATGCCAATTCCCAATTCCCAATTAGCCATTTACCAGAGCTCTTTTCCAATCTCCAAAGATTTGGAGTATCCTCCAAAGCATCTTCCAATTGGACTGTTAAAGATCCTGCATATCGATTGTAAACTTTGACTTCACGTGTTATATTGAAAGGACCCAGCCCTTTTCCCTCACATATCATCAAATTTCATGCTATAATCAGTTCTGAAGGTCTGATGTAAAGTTGGATGGTACCTGTGCCAATTAATGGTGGAATACCTAGGAAAGAAAAGAAGTATTTTAATTTTAAGAAATGATGTACGGAAGCAGGAAGGAGTCTTCAAACTAAGAGAAGACCATATAGTTCAACTCTGTATGCAGGTCCCTAAAACAGCTGCAAGTTGCCATCAAGTTTGCAATACCATAAAATAAGGAAAGTTGAATTATTAAGATGAATTGTATTAATTGTATTTCAATTAATGAAATAAATATAAATCCAACTGTCTAATAGTTTTTTCCTGGCCATACACACAACACCTCACATAACAGACCAGAACAAATGATCTAAAAAAACACAATGTGCTCCAGAATTTAATGGTGGATTTCATTTTAGTTATTTTTGAAATATGCATGGCCACCTACTTTATATACACAACATCACCCTGAATTGCCAACAACAATCTTTCATGCACACAGACATATACACAAAATGTCTATCAACAAAAAACAACAGCAATTAAAATAATGCCATAATCAAAACACCTTTTAATAGGCTCACAATAGAAATCACATCTATACTGGGATAAACCCATATTCCAGCCAGTGGTGGGATTCAAAAAAATTAACTACCAGTTCTGTGGGCATGGCTTGGTGGGCGTGGCATGGCTTGGTGGGCATGGCAGGGCAAGGTTACTGCAAAATCCCATTCCCTCCCCACCCCACTAACCTGCTTTCCAGCTCCGTTCTCCTGTGCAGGGCAATAAAAGAAGACCCAGCCGATCATCTGGGACTCGGGAGGCAGAGAATAGATGGGGGTGGGGACAGTCAGAGGTGATATTTGCCAGTTCTCCAAACTTCTCAAAATGTATGCTACTGGTTCTCTAGAACTGGTCAGAACCTGCTAAATACTACCTCTGATTCCAGCCCATCCTAGGAGGAAGACCCTAGGTCTTCACAGCTTTCCAGTAGAGCTTCAGGGTCTTTTGGGGGTAACTTTTTAGATAGGGTGGATGCCATGACAAAGATGGCATGTCTCCTAAGTCCTACCACATGATATGCCGTGATCTTGCCTTGTCAGATCTGGTGGGGGGACAGAAAAACTTGAGGAGTGTAACATGGCTCTCTACCATAAAGGACTTTAAAGGTGAAAACAAGCACTTTGAATTGCACCTGGAAGCAAATTAGGAGCTGGTGAAGCTATGTACAACACCAGTATAGTATAAACCAGGGTCCTCAAACCCCAGGCCATGGTCTACTCCTGGCCCCAGCCTATTTGCAACCAGGCACATAAGCGGTGGGCTGGAGCATATGTGTACAGCTCAACTTGCATGAGCAGCAGGCTGGCATGCATGCATATGTACACACCGCTCAACTTGTGCAAGTTGAGCTGTGTATGCTTGCATGTGCATGCCGACCCAGTTCCAGTGGTGGGATTCAAAAAATTTTATTACCAGTTCTGTAGGTGTGGCTTGGTGGGCTTGGCAGGGGAAGGATATTGTAAAAATCTCCAGTCAGAGGTGGTATTTGCCGGTTCTCCAAACTACTCAAAATTTCCGCTACTGGTTCTCCAGAACTGGTCAGAACCTGCTGAATACCACCTCTGCCCAGTTCCCTTCTTCCCTCCTTCCACTGGGCACCAAGCCACAAAGATTGGGGATCACTGGTACACACAAACTGTGATGTGCCCAGAATTGTGCATTTTGGACCAGTTGAACTTTCCAAATGTATTTTAAGGGCAGTCCCTAGTAGAATGCATTGCTGTTATCCGATGGGGATGTGCAGGGATGGGATTCTACCAGTTCACACCTATTCACTAGAACCAGTTGTTAATATTCCAAGCAGTTCGGAGAACTGGTTGTTAGAAGAAATTACTGGCCTAATCCTGTAAGGAAGGAAGGAAGGAAACATTCTGGTGTTGCTTACAGAAACTGCCTCTCTGTTAACCCTTATTGCATTCTTGGCAGGACTAGACTTCCTGTCTCAGGAACTTCTCTGGAGTTTTTTTTCCCCTCCTTTGCTGATACTTTGCTTGTGTGGAGTGACCATTCAAAGTTACAATGGCACTGAAAAAAATGACTTATGATCATTTTTCACACTTACAACTATTTCATCATCCCCACAGTCAAGAGAGGCCAGGGGAGGAGATGTGTATCTTGATGCGAGTGATATTGAGTTGGCCACACCCAGCCAATATCATGACCACCAAGCCATGTCCACCCAGTCACATGACCACTAAGCCACGCCCACAGAACTGGTTGTTAAAAATTTGATTCTGTACTATATAGGAAAGCAACTTGTAGATTTTTCAATTAAGCAGCTTCTTTAATTCTTTCCCAAACGTAAAAAGTAAAGCTGTCCTAATTTAGTATTTTTATCTGGCTTTTAAATTATTAGGCCCATATAGATTTGACTTGAAGACCCAAAACATTGCAATTTGTTTTCATGTTTTATGAAGAAAAAAATGATGATAGTGATGAAGTTTCACTGTCTAAAAGTAAAAAAGTCTGGTGGGAATCAAACTTTACAGGGGAGGGGGGAATCATTTTTAGTGCCCAGGTTCTGCTTGGCTACTATTCTGAAAAGGATATGATCTAGAACAGAGATGGATAACTATGATCCCTTTATGACCCGTGGACCAACTCCCAGAATTCCTAAACCAACATGACTGGCTCAGGAGTTCTGAGAGTAAAAGTTTACATGCTGTAAAAGGCAGTGGTAGGATTGAAATTTTTTTTACTACCGGCTCTGTGGGCATGGCTTGGTGGGCATGACAAGGGAAGGATACTGTAAAATCTCCATTTCCTCCCCACTCTTGGGGGAAGTTTACCACAAAATCCCATTGTCTACCTACCCCACTAACCTTCTTTCCAGCTCCGTTCTCCTGTGCAGAGCAACAAAAGAAGACCCAGCCGATCAGCTGGGACTCCAGAGGCAGAGAATATCTGGGATGGGGCCAGTCAGAGATGGTATTTGCCAGTTCTCCGAACTAGTCAAAATTTCCGCTACGGATTTTCCAGAACTGGTCAGAACCTGCTGAATACCACCTCTGGTAAAGGGGCATCCCTGGTCTAGAAGAAACTTTTCATAAATGTACAAAGTTATCACCCACCCCTCTCCTAGAAGAATGAAATATTTTGAGAAATATTAAAAAGGCAGAACATTATATTTCCCGGGATGAGAAATAGAGAATCATATTTTTTTAGAGGCAGGAAACAGACTACTCTTAATAGCCCCCACCTTTCTTAATAGCCCTCAGCAGATGTCAGCACCTAAGAGATAAAGAGATAGATAGCTCTATTCATAAGCAAATTCCCTGCAGCAAGGTTGGAACAAAGGTATGATTAGCCCTCAGCCACAATAGGAATTGCCAGCAAGCCCCTTTGTTGCATCAGCTCAAATGTCGACCAAACTCAGGTCAGACAAACTTCTAGGATTTGTGCATGGCACCCTGGGAGTCTGATAACAGCCCATAGAATACATGCTCTTGCACAGGAACAGGAAGCTCAAGTGCAAAGCCCAAGAGAAGGTATAAAAACCCCTCACTCTCAACTTCATGTGGTCAGATACCCAGAATCACATGTGCTTGGTCGTTCTGCTTCATCAATAAATGGATCCTCTTTCCAATCATGTATGTATTTATTCATTTATTTAATATTTTTGTCAATTGCTTACTGGATAAAAAGTACAAGTAAAAACATAGTTATGAATACATGGATACATATGAGGAAAAAGAAACAATAGGACAGGGACGGTAGGCACTTTGGTCCACTTATGCATGCCCCTACAGACCTCTTAGGAAAGGGGTGAGGTCAATAGTAGACGGTCTAAGGTAAAAGTTTTTGGAGTTTGGGGAAGAAACCACAGAGTCAGGTAGACTATTCTAGACAATGATCACTCTATTGCTGAAGTCGTATTTCCTGCAATCAAGTTTGGTGCGATTAACCTTGAGTTTGTATCTATTGTTTGCTCTTGTGTTGTTATGGTTGAAGCTGAAGTATTCATTGACAGGTAGGACATTGCAATGTATGATTTTATATATTAAGATCAGACTGAAGGCGTCGTAGTTCTAGGTTTCCTAGGTCTAGAATTTCGAGTCTGGTGGCATAAGATATTCTGCAACGAGTAGAGTAGAGAACTAACTCTTCTTGTGAAATATTTCTGGATTTTCTCAACTGTTAATATCAGATACGTAATGTGGGTTCCAGACTGATGAGCTGTATTTGAGTATTGGTCTGGCAAATGTTTTGTATGCTCTAGTTATTAGTGTAGTATTACCAGAGAAAAAGCTATGTAAGATTAGGTTAACAACTCTTAACGCCTTTTTGGCTATGTAGCTACAGTGGGCTCTAGCACTTAGATCATTAGAGATGAGTACTCCAAGATCCTTGACAGAGTTTGGATCATCAACAAGGTCTTGACTATTCAGCTTGTATTTTATTTTCTGATTTTTTTTGTCAATATGTAAGACAGAGCATTTATTTGTTGAGAACTGAAGCTGCATCAGCCTCCAGCCTTCATTTTATCTCCATTGCCTTTCTGCCAGCTTGGAACTGAACCAGGTGGATATTTCTTCCAACACAAGGAAGAAATATAAGGAAGCAACAATCCTCCAATAACAGTCACAAAGGAACACCAACCTTAAGTACTTACCTGATTTTATCTTGTGCTGTGCCTGAATCGTGAGCTATATATTTCCCAAGTGTAGTACTGACCCCTCCTTCATATTCCAAATGAAGAATTGGAGGAATGAATCGAGGGGGATCGTTTGGATCAGTCATATTAATGCTCACTGAGGCTTCAAAAAATTGTGGCTGAAGGCCTCCTTCACATAAAAAGAAGGGCAATTCATTCTGCACAACAATGACAAGTTTCCTCACAGAAAGACTATCGTAGACCAAAGGCTGGGGAAAAAAAAAAAAACCACAAAAGNCGTAGACCAAAGGCTGGGGAAAAAAAAAAAAACCACAAAAGTTTCTATTAATATATTCTAATTTCCTCTAGCTTCTTCCCAAATCTGATCCGTTCTAGAGAATTGGCATTGTAGCTCCCTCATCCAAAGTCAGCATAGCCAATTCTAGATTCTAGAAATCTTATCTTCATCTTTGCCAGTCTGTCTTACCTTGACAACACGTAAAATGCCTTCATTAGTTATCGAGTCTGTAAATACAACAAAGTTTCCTCTTTCGTTTCCTGTTCTTATGGTGTACTTAGCTCTCCAAGCAGGTGTATTAGGACCATCTTTGTCTTTCACTTTGAGGTGAAGGATGTTGCTTTCGGATGTGCCTTTTGGGACATCTGCATGATACTTGGAAGACACAGAAAGGGTTCTCTGACACATAAAAGATAATTTCTGGCACTGTGCCTGTCTTGCAATAGCATGATTAAGAGACAAAAGACTAAGGTGGGTTATGCAAGCAGAAGGTACATGGAGCTTGAAATGAACAAATGGTGGAATTATTTTCTAAATTAAATGGTTCTGTGGATTCTGCTGACCCAGGAAAACCATGTACTTAAGGGGATGCGAATTACTTTTGTTCTGTTCCCCATGAAGAAAAATCAAGAGAATCTCCATGTTGTATACCTTCATAGCTGGAACTCTAAGCAGGGGTGGGATGCAAATAATTTTACTACCAGTTCTGTTGGCATGGCTAGAGGGGAGTGGCCATGTAACTGGGTGGTCATGGTTTATTTTTTTGTGCATCATCCACCCACCCAATCCCACGCTCCAAAAAAAAAAAAAAAAAATTGGTCTCCTGGGCCTCATGGAAGCCTCCTGGGCAAAGCAGTAAGACAGGGAGGGGGATCCCACAGCAGATCTTCAGAATGGATGATTGTTGGGAGAGTCAAAAAGAAAAAGAAATACCAGTTCGGCTGAACTGGTAGATGTTTTTTACTACTGGTTCGGCTGAACAGTAGCATTTTTTACTACCGGTTCATCCGAACCAGGCCAAATCAGTAGAATACCACCACTGACTCTAAGTCACAATTGATATCACAGAATATGGCCATAGCAAGTAGGGTATTCCCATGCACTGTTTATAGGAACAGTATTAGGGCTATAACATTTATTTTTTTTTTCACCCCAATCATACAATATGGCATGTCAAGGTGGGCAATATATAATGTTCCAAATATTGCTGAACTACATATTCCAGGATCCTCCACCAATGGCCATATTGGCCAGAACTCTTGTAATTGGATTTCAGCAGCATCTCAAAAAATGCAGGTCCTTTTGTTCGTCACAAAAACAATCACATCAGAAGGAAACCATGCGATATAAATCTTGTTCTATGAGCTAGAAAATGTGAGTTAAAGGAAGGTAGTTTTACTCTTTGTGACTGTGCCCAGCATAATTTCTCTCACACTGTTAGTAGTTATCTTAAACATCTTACATATTTTGGGGTGAATTCAGGCAAATAGTAGTTTGAATCTTGAATTCATGGTTGCAGTTGATGATTTGGGTGAAGGTCCAAGATCTGAAGCCATGATCAGAACTCTGAAATTCCTATTGGTCTTAAAGACAGCAACATTTAAAAAAGCAGGGCCTTTTTTATCAAAATAAATTGGACATTACCATTATCCTTTTGGACTTTTACAAAATTAGAAGATTGATTTGTTATCCCTATCTAAAAATGTAGTCCTAAAAATAGTTGCAAGATATAAGAACACAATTAAGCAGACTGCTTGAGATACCCGAGTTTAATACACAGTCTCTGTCTTCAGAGATTCTCAGTTATCCAGGTCATAGTTGTCCCAGAGGTGCTTTTTCAAGAGACAACTGGACTTTCTGGATTTTTTTAAAAAAGATGTTTCACTTCTCATCCAAGGAGTTTCTTCAGCTCTGACTGGATGGTGGGGCATGGAAGGATTTATACAGCTTGCAGACAGCTGGTCATTTGCATTCTTTTTGTGAGTCGTTAAGGTCATCAGGAGGTCAGCCTTCTTGGAACTGTTGAAAGGACTGTGTTATAAATTGGAGATAGATCATGTCGTATCTCTCCCGCTCTGTTAAGAGAAGGCTGTTCAGTTTTGACATAGATGGCCTCTTTGACCCCTCTTTCAAACCATCTGGTCCTTTCAACAGTTCCAAGAAGGTTCCACACACATTTGCATCACTCAAATGGCCCTGAGGACACAGTTAAACCTCCAGGTGATCTTAATGACTCGCTAAAAGAATGCAAATGACCAGCTGTCTGCAAGGAATATAAATCCTTCCATTCCCCACCATCCAGTCAGAGCTGAAGAAACNCAGCTGTCTGCAAGGAATATAAATCCTTCCATTCCCCACCATCCAGTCAGAGCTGAAGAAACTTCTTGGATGAGAAGTGAAATGTCTTTTTAAAGGAAACCCATAAAGTCCAGTCGCTTCTTGAAAAAGCACCTTTGGGACACATATAGTCTCTGTTCCTTCAAACATCACTTTGATTCATGTATCAATGTATGTATTTCATGCATTCAATCTGTATGTCCTGTATCTACAATAATATTCTAGAGCCACTAGTTAAAATTTAACTGGAGAAACATTTTATTGGGTAAACTGAAGTGATTTGCTGTATTATTGTGTATAATTTTGTAAGTTCATTACAACAAAAAAATTATACTCATTTCTAGTCACTTATCCTGCAAGATGTATGTGCCAAAAGTTGGGTTTAATCTCCCATTTCATCCTTCCAACTCACTAGTCATGCTGTGTCAGCCAGGAGAAAATGGATTTAGATAACTTTTTGTCTCACTAACAAATAAATTTATCCAGTTGTCTGCCACCAAATACAATTTATATCCTTTAACTGACAATTTCATTAAATTGTTCATCCACAACACTCAAAAAAACTAAGATAAGCATTTAGCTTAAGGTGGTGGATTAATGTTAGATGCTAGACTAAAAGACAAAATCAACAATCAAATTTTATTGGATAGTTTTAATCAGGGGTGGGCTTAAAAAATGTAGTAATCAGTTCTCTGCCCAGTTGAGTGTGGCATGGTGGGTGTGGCATAGTTGGCCTCCTGCACCACTCTGACTTGGAAGCGAAAATGGGACACAGCGGACCCGTTTTCACCCTCCCTGGGCTCCAGAGGCTTTTGTCGAGCCTCCGGAAGAGCAAAAATGGCCTCCCTGGGCTCCGGATGCACTCTGGAACTTCCAGGAGGCCCATTTTTCACCATCTCCGAGCTTCTACACATCTGCAATCCAAAACAGGCCGCATGGAAACTATTGGTAAGGGAGGGGAGGGGTGGGCAGGGCCAGCCAGGGGTGGGATTTGCTAGTTCACCAAACTGTCCATAAAATTAGCTACCAGTTTGCCTGGACCGATGCACACCGGTAGTAGCCCACACCTGGTTTTACTGTAACATATATGCATGATAACATGCAGAACTCATACAACTAATTATAACTTTGTTTCTAAGAACAAACTTTGTGTTCTAAGGACAAACTTTGTTTCAAAGGCCAGTACCTCATAATCCAAGCATTGTTTAATGCTCATGAAGCCACCAGAAGAATCAATAAAGAAGAGAGGCAACTTTAGTTGAGGTGTTTCCGAAGTCAAAGAATATACCACTTCAGAGTTTGCAGTGCCTTTTTGGTCTGAGTCAAATGCTGTCATTCTGTAAAAGTTTTGACCTACAATAGAAAAATTGAAGCACATATCATAAATTTAATTGGAGTCTATGGAGAGAAATTTTTTTCGTAAGTGTCCATTACAAAGGTATAACCTACACCAGCAGTCTCCAACCTTGACAACTTTAAGACTTGTGGACATCAACTCCCAGAATTCCTTTGCTGGCTGACCTATACCACACATCTAGAAAAGACCACCATATGAATTTTGCCACCTAAAGGAAAATCTAGTCTTAGATTTTGACTTCATATACCATAAGAGAACTGATTTGATATTGTGGTGAAGGCATCGGGATAGAAACTGGGAGACTGTGAGTTCTAGTCCCACCTTAAGCACAAAGCCAGCTAGGTGGTCTTGGATCAGTTTCCCTCTCTCAGCCCTGGGAAGCAGACAATGGCGCCACCATTTCCAAAAAAAACCTGCCAAAAAAACTTCAGGGTCTAGTCCAGGCAGTCTCCAGGAGTAAACACTGATTTGAAGGCATGCAAATAAATAGGGTTCATTTGAAAATGGCCAGGTTTAACATATATAGATAAAGTATCAAGTATCCAAGTAATGAAGTCTAAAATAAAAACACTCATTACTGTGTAAAAAAGGGTGCATATGTGAAAATTAAGTACAATAACAGATGATAAATTACAATCCTTACAATACCATCAATACTTCTTTTAGAAACATCGCTATATTGAACATTCAGTAATGTATTGTTGTTTGTTGGATATTTTACTATGAGAGTGGTTATTCTGTTATGCAGGGATGATAAGCTGAGAGTATATTGTAATTATTTCAGTTGTAGTACTAAAACAAACTCATAGTTGATTGTGGAAAGGAACTTGGTTATGCCCCCTTGTTAAATTAGGAAGGAAATTAGCTGCACCTTGAAGTGTGCATCTAAACAATGCATTCAATGGATATTGCCCGCGTGGCTTACAGTACAGATTGTGCATTATTGTGTCATTTGTAGCAGGGGAGAGGGGATAGGGAGAGATATAGATTTCAGCAGAAGGAACTTTAAATTTACTTTGACAGTGAAAAATCCCAGAAATTGAAAATGATTGAAAACCTCTGGAAAAACCCTTATTAGCTACTTATAAAAATGCACACCATGTAATTAGATGATATTTTTTTCTTTTATGTCTAGATAGGAATGAATCTATTTTTCTACTTAGCTGGCAAGAAAAAGAAAGAAGAAAAAAGGACAGGAATCTACCAGGGCAATCCTATCTGACGTTGCCCAGATTTTAAAGGCTACTCACCTTTGTAATAATTTCCTTTGATGATGATATTGAATTCCTGTTGGGAAAACTGAGGTGCATTGTCATTTATATCCTGAATCTGAATGGTGACATTTAAGGACTCTGCTAGTTTTTCATTGTTAGTTGAGTTATGAATATCAAAAGTAATCTGAACAAAAGATAACCAATGAGGAAATCGGGTTCAACTATAAGACAAAACAAAATGGCATTAAGCAAGATTTTGATAGCTGGAAATCCTACTTAAAACCATGCAAACAGCAGATGGAACCCAAGGACAGCAAATTCTTCACCCAGCTTTGGCTGGCAATTCAGTTTATGGCCCTACTTAGACCAAAATAACCTGGCAACAATAATTCAGACTGTACTTGTCACTCAGTTGGCTATTCTAACACAATCAATCTGGGGCTGCCACACAGTGACCTAAGTGTTGTCTGTTCCCCCTCAGTGCAGAAGAATACTTACTTTAAAGTTGTTGCACTGATTACTAAGAGATTTTTAGGCCCAAATCACGCTGATTCCCTCCCTTAAGTCTTGTGGACTTCAACTCCCAGAATTCCCCAGCCAGGATAGCTGAAGTCCACAAGTCTTAAAGTTGTTGAGGTTGGATGCCCCTGCTTTAAAGCCTTACATAGACCAATTTAGGGTTGCCAGTTTATATCAGGCAACAGACTGAAGAAGAATCTGTCTATCCCTGAGGTGTCAAACTCGATTTCATTGAGGTATGCATCAGGGTTGTGTTTGACCTCAAGGGGACAGGGTGGGTGTGGCCAGCTCAACATCACTCGTGTTGGGGGCGCCTGTGGTGGCCTGAGACTCTGCCAGCGAAAATGGGTTCCCGAGCTCCGTTTTTGCTGGCAAAGGCACTGCTGGCCAATCCGTCGCTGTTTCCAGGGCAGCCTCATAGGCCAGATCAAAGCACCCTGTGGACTGGATCCGGGCCCCGGGCCTTGAGTTTGACACCACTGGTCTATCCTGTCTACCCTGTTTCAGTTATGTGTGTGTGTATGTGTGTGTGACACCTGCAGACACCCGCAGACACCTGCCTGGACACACTGGCTGTTTCCTGGCTGGAAGAGGAGTGCCTCTCTATGGGCTGTCTGAGGGAGAGTTGACAGAGGGCTGGCCTGCCTCGGTGGCGATCTACCCTGCAGGAGCTGCACTTGGCCATGACGTTAGGTCTCCCGTCCGTTAGCTGACAGCGGCTGCCCAGATCTCTTCGCGTGCAGCTTGCCATACACAGGCATGCCATATGTTTCCACCACCCAGGGAGACATCAGAAGTGTAGCCCAGGCTCTCCGCCTTCTCTCTCCAAGCCGCCTGCTTCCGCTTGGTTGTCTCGATATACGCCTGTGCCCCTTCCTCCACAGTACTCATTCTCCCTCAACCATTCGAGTACCTCCTTCCTCATGGTCCTCTGCAATGGAGTACTGTTTCCTCTCCCCCTTCTCCTTCTCCTTCGTTGCCTCTTCCTCCCTCTGGCAAGGCCTTCTGGGCCCTCATCAGCAGGGCTTTGAGGGCCTTGGGGCTGGTCCACCACACCAGCAGCACCAGCAGCAGTAGTAGCAGCACCAGCAGGACCAGCAACAGAACACCAGCACACCAGCAGCAGCAGGAGAAGCACAGCAGCAGCACCAGCAGAAGCACCAGCAGAAGCACCACCAGCAGCAAGAGTCAGCGCCAGGAGGTGGGATGGTGGTTCTGTTCCTTCTTTTCCAGGGCTGGCAGGATTAGGCACAGGCTTCCTCTTCTTCCCATGTCTCTGATGAAGATGTCTCTGGCAGCAGGTCTTTCCTCTGAATGCTGGCCGCATGCGAGCTGCTTCTTTTATATCTGTGGGGCTGACACAATGCATCCTCCCCGCATGCGTAGTGAATGCTTTGCATCCGCTACACATCCGCTAGGCATCCGCTAGGCGTCCGTGATGCATCTGCGTCATCCGCTACAACATCCACCCCTTCCGCTACGCGTCCACTTTGCTGTTCTCCCCGGAAGCCCTGTGCGACTGCCATCCGCTTCCATCCCGCTTCCATCCGCTAGGCTTCCATTGAGCATCTGCTTAACATCCTCCTCGCTACGTCCTCTCCCCGTCCATTCCTTTCCATTCTTTTCTGTTCTGTTTATGCAAATTTTTGCCCCTTTTGAGAGTGGATAACAAGGGATGGAAAATTTGCTCATCCGTTGTGTCCTTTTTTCATATGTTTTGCTTCCGTCGGCCAATGTGACCTAGCCTTAACTTTCATTACTAAGGTAAGACCAGATCTCACAGTCTCCTGCTTTCTAGCCTGGTGCCTTAACCACTAAATGGGCTTTCTTATTTACAATCTCTATTCAATCATATTCTCTAGTCATAGGTGAAGCCTACAATCCTTAACAAAGAACCAGTTTAATGTACGACAGGACCAAGAAGTCAGGAACCAGGATAGAATTCAGAAGTATTTCATTGTACTTGTACACAAGAATCCAAACTACTAGTGGCCAAGGCTAATTGGCGCCAGATAAGAACCAACAGACTTCAAAGGGGACTGGACTTAAGTCTCTTATGGGAACAGAGAGACACCAAACTGATGATGCATTTGACCCCACTTTTGGCCTCAGCTTGGTTATCTCCTACAATATAGAGATTATGCCAGGGGTGTCAAACTCTCAATTTCACTGAGCAACGCATCAGGATTCTGTTTGACTTCAAGGGCTGGGTGGGTGTAGCTGGGTGGGCCTGGCCATCTCTTGATATCACTTGTGTTGGGGGCACACCCCTCCCGAGCTCCATTTTGCTGGCAGTGCACTGCAGGAAGCTGTCACAGCCAAAAATGAAGTTTGGGAGGGGTGCAAATGACATCAGACTGGCACAAGTGACATCGAGCTGGAAGAGGCACTCTAGGCCGGTCCTTTGCTGTTTCCAGTGTGGATCTGAGGGCCAGATCTAAGCACCCTCAGGCCAGATCCTGTGGGCCTTGAGTTTGACACCCTTGGACTATGCTACTTTGAGTTTTAGATCTTCTTTAGGCCAGAAAGCCAGATGGAAGACAGGCCAGTCAATTTTTGTCAGCCCAATTCATCTCACAGGGTAGTTCTTACATGGAAGACAGGAGCATTGTACTATGTATCTGTCTTGAGGTGACCAAAATTAAAAATGGAAATACAAATCAATACATTCCATTTAATTCATTGTCCTCTTTTATCAGTTGAGAATTATCTTAATTTCTGTCCTATTCATTTTGGTTTGATGTTTAAGGTTATTATTGTGTGCTGTTAATCTGACTGGTTTGTTATATGTATCATTTATTTCTTTTTAATCCTACAAATAATCTTGGAATTACAACCATAATTGGGACCGGGATTTCCACAGCTGACCAAGATGGTTGTTAAGTGAGTTGTGTCTGACTTTACTATTATTATTTTTATTTTGCCACGATTGTTAAGCAAATCACTGCAACTATTAAGTGAATCACACTGTAATGAAGGAAATCCAGCTTCTTCCCCCATTAACGTTGGTTGTCAAAACCAGCTGGGGAGTTGCAACTGATGATCACATGACCCTAGGATGTTGTAAGCATTGAAAATATATGCCAGTCACTGGGCAACCAAATTTTGATCATGTGACTGTGGGGACGCTGTGATAGTCATAAGTGTGAGCACCAGTCATAAGTCATTTTTCAATGCTAACGAAACTTGAATGGTCACTAAATAACTGGTTGAAAGTCGAGCAATAACTACTGGGTTATTCTATATAACCAGTAAAATAATACTATATATTTGTTCTTTAATTTGTGTTGGTTAAATAGTGTTACAAAAATTAATGATACTACTTTTTCTATAAATGAATAACTGTTGTTTGGACTTAACAGGAAAAGGTGAATGTACTTTAGAGCATAAATACAGAGAAAAACTGCTTGGTTCACTGCAAAAAAGCAATCATAGACAACTGAGGTGCAAATTGATTTGTAGTTACAAGCCAACTTGCAAATTTGTGTGGTTCGATAAAAGTCACCTTTTTTTCAGTTGAGTGAAAGTCAAGGTCATTTATAAAGATTAAATGTTTGCCTTGTCATGAAACAGAAAGTGAAAAGTTCAACATTGTATAGTTACTTATTCTTTGGAACATGGATTGCAATTCCCAGGATTCCCTACCCAAAAATGACTGAGAAGTGGCCAGTAGTCCAAGGGTTCAGGAAAGCATCAGTTTGGAGACAAAGCTGGGTTTGGAAGCCTGAACCAGAGTTCATATTCATGGGGAAAGGTGGAGATCTGGCCCATGCAGTGGGCTACACAAAACTTGGGTGATTCTATCCCAAGGGTGCTTTCCTAAAAAGAAACTAGAGTTTTTTTTCTCTTTGAAACTCATTTGTTTCTCATTCAAGATGCTTCTTTAGTTCTCTGAAGGACCTCAGAACTAAAGACGCTTCTTGGATGAGAAGTGAAATGTTTTCAAAAGGAAAAAAAACCCAAGGCAGTCCAGTTGCCTGTTGGAAAAGCATCTTTGGGACAACCCTGACCTGGATGATTGAAAATCTTCATCTTGGTGACTCTGGTTACCACTCTGAAAGCCCTACATAGCACAGGATCTAGGGATCTGCAGAACCAAGGCAGATTCAGCTGGTCAATGAAAACTTGGTGAGAAAAGCATCCTGCCTTTGAGGGATTCAAATCATCAGGGACCATAATATAGTATTTTTCAGTAGCTGCCCCTCTCCTTAGGAATAATGCTCCCTCTCCTTAGATACAAGGCCACATCAGCACTAACCTCTTTGGCACTCAGAAAAGCTACCAAAACATGGCTGTTCCAAAAAGATGTTGACGATGTGGGGACAGCCATTCAAGGTGGTTTTCTGGGCATCTAAAAAGCTAGTAAATGGCTTATAATTGGATCAGCGGAGGGAGAAATCTTGTTTATGTGAAGTCCTTGGCACTCTCTTAGTTTGATTGCTTACTTGCAGACATTTCATAACCCAACTATAGTCGGTAATGTTCTCAGGGCTTGTTTGCTCTCTGTTAATATATACTAGTGTTGGTGAGGGTGTGATTTTCTCCTTGATAAAATAAAATACTTAATTGGCCAAGTGTGATTGGACACATAAGGAATTTGTCTTGGTGTAAATAATCTCACTATACAGAAAAGAAAAAATACATTTGTCAAGAGTCGAGATTCATAAAGTACGACACTTAATGATAGTCATAGGGTACAATAAGCAACCAAATCATACCAGGAAACAGTCAATATAAATCGTGAAGATACAAGTGACAAAATTACCATCATACAGTCACAAGTGGGAAGAGATGGGTGATAATGAGTGATGAGAAGGTTAATAGTAATAGTAATGCAGACTTTGTAATAGTTGAACAGGGTTGAGGGAATTATCTGTTTAGCAGAGTGATGGCTTTTGGGGAAAAACTTTTTGTGTCTAGTTGTTCTGGTGTGCAGTGCTATATAGCGTCATTTTGAGGGAAGGAGTTGAAACAGTTTATGTCCGGGATGTGAGGGGTCTGTAAATATTTTCACAGCCTTCTTTTTGACTCGTGCAGTATACAGGTCCTCAACGGAAGGCAGGTTGATAGTAATNCCTAATTACTCTCTGAAGTCTGTGTCTGTCCTGCTGGGTTGCAGAACCAAACCAGACAGTTATAGAGTTGCAGATGATAGACTCAATGATCATTCATTGATTAGGATATTATTTTCTGCATATTTGTCTGGTGTTAATCACTTCATATCAAGGTATAGGAGCCTCTGTGGTTCGAGTGCCACAGAGAGTACTGCAAGCTACTTCTGCTGCAGCCAACTGCCTACAATTTGGCAGTTCAAATTCCCACCAGGCTCAAAGTCGACTCACCCTTCCATCCTTCTGAGGGGGATAAAATGAGGACCCAAATTATTGGAGCCAATATGCTGACTATGTGAACTGCTTAGAGAGGGTTATAAAGCACTATAAAGCAGTATATAAGTATAAATGCTATTGCTATGGGCTTATCTGGGGTAAATGTATTTCTTCATAATCTGGATGTACGATAAACCAAATACCGTATATCAAAAAATCAGAGGAACACCCATGAGTTCACTACTCTCCAAACTCATCAAAGACTGCAGTGCAGAATCTAGAAACTAAAATATCCCCACATATACAACCAACAGTATGCATTCAGTATGTAGATAACACTTTCATCATAGAGAAAATGAACAACTAGAGAAGACAAATGAAACAATCAACCTCTTCAAGGAAGTAATGTTCACAAGGAAAAAGAAAACAACATACTACTCTCCCTGAATATTTTCAGCAGCTGAGGAAATAGCAACTTAGAAACAGAAGTTTAGCAAAAAAACAACAACAACTCAATCAACATGAACCAAATGCTCCATTATGAAAATAACCAATCTCTAAAAAGAGTAACTGTGAAGAACATTATTCAAGTGAATGCACACAAACTGCAACAACCCAGAACACCAGAAAAGGAAGGCAGATTGCCTATACAATATATTCCCCCCAAAACTGATACCCACACAACTTTATCAAAATAGGCCTGATCCATTCCAGGATAACCAATATAAGCTATGAAAGTTCATAAAAAGGATAACATTTCAACACATGAAAAATATTTCAGAAAAAGCTAACAGACTATTATAATCGCACAACATACCATGATGTATAACCAAGCTAGCCTTCCAAAACATATTTAATAAACCAAAATATACAATAGCTCAAGAAGAAAAGTCATCTACAATGTAAGGGCTAAAGGTAGCTAGCAGACAGAAGATAAAACTGAAACTCCTTAAACTGACAATACATGAAAAAACCTCAACTATAGCTTAAAATTTTGGAAACTGTGAGCTTATTAAACCAAGCTAAATATAAAACACCAGGGAATTCTGAAAGCTCAGCAATCCCGCTTATAGAGACACGTAGAGATAAATCACATTTACATACCATTCAAAAAGAGACAATTAAAAAACCTTGGAAGAAAGCAAAAAGACTTCGAACAGGTCCCCTGTAGCAACAAACATTCAGATAAGCATGGATAAATACTGGAGAAACAAGCAGAAAAGAATGCCATAATTAAGGACCTACTAATAAGACCAAATCTCCACGAACACTGTCAGTGCAAACTACTGTATATAAACAGGGAGCAAATCCCAAACTCACCAGCACTGAAAAAAAATTAATGAATTGGGTAATGAAATATCTGCAAATAAACAAACAACTTCACAAAGCAACAAGAATTCCAGGCTGACATACATGTATTCTCTTCTTTTGTTCTACTTTACTTTCCTTTTAACATAAGCCACTTTTCTGCTACTGAGCAGCATCTGAATATCATAAACAAATAAATACTTTGAAATACTCTGCACAAGATTCCCTTGCTAGGACTGGAAAAGCCCTACTGAGCCACTACCTTTTTTCACTTTCCTTTAGAGATCCATGGAAGGCTGTACCTTTCTAGAGATCTGGAAAAAAATTATCATGGAGGATACAATTTTGGAAAGGTTGCTATTCCAACTGAGATGAGCTAAAACAGCAGCAGCAGCAACAACAACAACAACAACACCCTGTGAAAGATCTTCATGGGGCAATGGAGGCATCACTAAATTCAGAGAATCTGTGAGGTGATCTGTCAGATAGTCATAACTGAACGTATCTTAAATCATTTATGGCAGGCTCTGTGTTTTGCTAAAAACATTTCTCCAGAAAAGACCCCAAACATTTTCTCCAGAAAAGACCCACACCAGGTATAAATGGAGGGTCAATACTGATGAACTCAGAAATCATACGAATTCTGTTGTCATTATCCATTTTCCAGTTACCGGCTTACAACTAACTGTTAAACTGGCTGATCTTGCAATTGCAAGTCATGAACTGTCTTAAAACTTGAAGAAGATTTAACTGTATAAAGAAGTGGACAGCCATTTGTATGAAATGGTATAGGGCCGTGATGGCGAACCTATGGCACAAGTGCCACAGGTGGCACGCAGAGCCATTTGTGCCGGCACGTGAGCTGCAAACTTACCTCACTGCACATGCATATGCCTCACAGCTGATTTTTGGCTGGTTTGAGGCATTTTTTGGCCTCCCAAAGGCTTGAGGAAGGCTTCTGCAGACTTTGCAGGCCGAAGCTAGCCCCATTTCGTCATTGCCTGTTTTTCTGAAAATACCGGAAGCGACAAAACGGGGCTAGTTTTCAGCCTGCAAAGCCTGCAGAAGCCTTCCTCAAGCCTCTGGGCTGAAAAAGGCCTCAAACCAGCCGAAAATCAGCTGTGAGGTACAGTGCAGATAAGGGCACGGTGCAGTGCAGGGAAGGGGCCAGTGGGGAGTGGGGATTGTGCACGCATGAATAGGAGGCGTGACATTGCCCTTCGGGTGCTGGCATGTGAGCGCGAACATGCAAACATGTGCACAATTTTTGGCACAGGAGGCAAAAAATATTAACCACCACTGGTATTAGGTTTCCTCTGCAGGGTGTTTCCTGAACAAGAAGTTGGACTACACCAACCAGTGATCCACTGGTGGTCCACGAGAAAATTTTGGTGGTTGGCAGAAAAATTATTTGCATTTTTTATATTGCACTAAACGCCCGGTCCCACTGCACTTACGGATGCAAAGAGGATGTAAAATGTGAAAAAAAGCTTGCCATCCATTGGAAAATGCTATGCATCCGTTGTGTACTCACTGCATACGTGCATACGCTCTATCTGTTGAGCATCTGTCCACTGCGATTTCATCCACGCAAGTTTTGAGCTGCACAAAACTTTGTGAACGGATGAACTTTCCGCCGCGTACGATGTACATTCCGCGGACATATACGGGCCAACAAACGTTCTATTGTCCGTTATCCGTTAAAAAGTCACTGTATCCTCTCTGCAATCCTCGGGCCATCCCCTCAACTCACATCCGCTGCAGGTAAAATGGAAAGAGGGAGGAAACAAAAGGTACACGGAAGTCTACACAGCGTTAGTAGCACGGAAAATCGAATGATGTAAGCGTATGCATCTCGTATATAAAGTATTCAAAGGACAAAAGTTTGTATCTGGGATGTATCTTGTATATTTAGGATGTCTACAGTATGTTAGAGTATGTAGAAGGACACTAGTGGACAACCGATATTTTATATAAAAAGGGGGAGAAAATCATCTGGTTGGCTGGGATGGTGGACCATGCAGTCCCATATGGTTGGCACTGGAGGTTTAATCTATCCCACAAATATCCTTATCTATTCCACAAGCATGCAAAGGTTTAACCATTTTTTCAAAGTTTTCACAACATTTTATTAAGTAAAAAATGAACCAAGTAAACTAAGTATCTTAAGCAAAGATACCTTTCATTAATCTTCGGTAAACTTTATGACTTTATTAATAAGCAAAATGCACAAGTAAACTGTATTAAGTGTCTTAAGCAAAGATAAACTTTCTTAGGTAAACTTGTATGACTGTATTAAATATGCAAAATGAACCAAGTAAAGTGTCCTAAGAAAGATAAACTTCACAAGTAAACAACTCAGTCTCTGACACTATTCTCAGTCACTCTGGATCATTCCATCGTCTCACCTGTTAAGCGGGCAGGGACTGTGGAGGTGGGCTGGTGGCTTGAGTGCTGGTTTGAGGCACCATTGGGGTGCTTGGCCCTGAGGGTAAACAGATGGTGGTGTGTTTCAGGAAGTTATTCCGAGAGCTGACTCGTCCCATGAGGTTGAGAGGCCCTTATCAAGGACTTGAGATGTCAGGCCAATACTGATGCAGATTGTCCATTGATTGGCTTGGCTGTGGGGTAGGGAAGGGTTGGGGGAATGTAAGTGGGGCTGTCTGTCTGTAGGTGGGTGCGGGACTGGCGACTGTGGCGTTCCGATGAACCTTGGGCTGGACTGGGAAGTTCTGCTTCTGCTGTGGGAAGTCTGGTAGTCGTAGCCTTGTGAGGTGAGGGGCTGTTGAAAGCCCGTGGAAGGGCTGTGACATCACCTGGGGTGGAGGATCAGACCTGGATTGGTTAGGAGCAAGCTTCAGCTGGGCCTTGAGGGTTGTGCAGAAGTGCTGTGATCTTCTGCTTCATCACCTGGTTATGGGCCTCGGCAGGTCCCTCAGGGTCTGGCTCACGTAGGTGATGAAGGTGTTCCGGCCTGAGGATGCTCTGTCAAGTGGACCAGCTGAGAGAGAAGTTCTGTGCTGGTCTCATTGTGTCCCTGATCTCCAACAGCACACTGTGGTCCTGTCCCTCAGTCTGCCTCTCTGCTGCATCCTCTGGAGCTGGGGGTAGGGGTGGGGTTGGCCTCTGGTGGCTGCTTCTGTCCTCATTTGTGACAGCAGGCGTCATCCTCCACGGCTCCCAAGTCTGCGGCATGGGAGTGCAAGCTGTCGGGGGGGTCTTCTGCTGTGGGCCCTCGAAGAACCTGCCTGGACAGGGTAGCTGGCTCTGGCTGGAAGAGGACTGGCTGTCTGTGGGCTGTCTGAGGGAGAGGAGTCTCAGAGGGGCTGCTCCTTCGGCGGAGTCTCACCCTCAGGAAACTGCACTTGGCCATGACGTACATTTCCAGTCAGTGAGCTTGACAATGGCCTGCCCGGATTTCTTGACGTGTAGCTTGCATACCAGGTGTGCATGTGCTTCCACATCCTAGGAGTACTTCTGACAGTGTACCAGGCTCTCTGCCTTGTCTCTCCAAAGCTGCCTGCTTTCTTCTTGGTGTCCGCGATATAGTCTGTGGCCCTTTCTCCACAGGTACTCATTCTCCTCAGCCATTCCAGCACCTCCTCTCATGTCCTCGAACAGTGTGCTGTTTCCTCTCTCCCTTCTCCTTCCCTTGCTCTTCCTCCTCTGGCAGGGGCTTCAGCAGGGCCTTCAGGGGCTTGAGCAGCAGGGCCTTCAGGGGCTTGAGCAGCAGAGCCTTAGCAGCAGGGCTTTGAGGGCCTTGGGCGGGCTGGTCACACCGCAGCAGCAGCAGCTTCAGAGTCAGTGCCAGGGGGTGGGATGCTGTTCTGGCCTTCTTCACCTTCCAGGACTTGAACGAGTAGGGACAGGCTTCCTCTTCTTGCCTGACTGACAAACTATGGTGTTCCTGCAAGATGTATATGGCAGCACGTCTTTTCCCTGTATGCTGACTGCATGCGTGCTGCATCCTTTTATATCCGCGGAATGACGCAATTCATACCCCTGCATGCGCAGTGAATGCTTTGCATCCGATATACATCGCACGGCATCCTTTGTTTCCTATAGGCGTCCGTGATGCATCTGCCTTCATCCGCTATGCATCCGCCCTTCCACTATGTGTCCACTTTTGAATTCTCCCCCAGAACCCTTCGGATGTGTCATCTACTTCCACCGTTTCATCCGCTAGGTTCCTATGATATCCGTTTAACATCCCGCTACATACAACCCACGTCCGTTCTTTTCCTTTCTTTTCCATTCTGTTTATGCAAATTTTTGTCCACTTTTTGGAAGCAGATGACACGAATGGAGCCACCCAAATTTTGCTTGTCTGCTGTGTCCTTTTTGCATACGTTTTATGTCGTCAGCCAGTGGGACCGGGCCTTAAATACTATTTATCTTTTTTTAAAAATTCAATACAAAATGTTCTACAGATGGCCCTTCTCCCTAGATTGACAAAAATGTTTCACTCAACGACCCAATTGTTGGAAATGTGGAAAACAAAAAGGCACTTATTTTACATACCTGGTAGAACATGCCAAGGAAATGAAAAAATATTGGAATACAATTAGACAATGGATAGAAGAAATCACAAATCAGAAAATTGAATTTAATCTGGGAAACTTTTTTATTAGGTATAATAACACAAAAATGCAATAAAACAGATAGATTATATTACATATTAAAGCTTCAAGGATTATCGTACGCACAACTCTGAAAGGAAAAAAGTGTTCCACCGGAAGGCTGGTTATAAAAAAAAATAATTGTATAGAGATGGACAGGCTTAACAATGAATTAGACAGAGAAGATCAATTTATTATAGGGCCTGGATGCCTGGCATGAGTGGTTTGAAATAAAAGAAAAGTAAATTGGCAATTAGGAAAGAATGAGGGAATATGTAAATATGTAAATATACCATGGAGAAGATTGAGATGTAAGGATAAAAGATATTGATTTATAGTAATAGTAAGATGTAATGGTAAAGGAATAAGTAAATACATATACTGGAAAATGTGAGGAGATGCAAAAGATGTCTTGATGTTGATAACAATGTAAAAAGTTTTATTTTATGTTTTTAAAATTTGGAAACTTAATAAATTTATTTTTTAAAAATTTTTTAAAAAATCATATTAGTGGTATGTGGAATTTAAAATTATGAGTTGGGTGGTCCTGAGTCAAAAGGTTGGTGACCCTGGACTAGAAGATTTCCAATGCCCTTCCAGTCTCTTATTCTGTTAAGTCTACAATCAATTTTTGATCTTTCATCATCTACAGGTCCAAATCTGTCAGATTGTCCCTGTGTGAACTAAGGGCAACTAAGTTTTGATCATTGGGGAAGGTGATGGATAGAACAGCAACCAGGCAAGACCCTCACATCCTAACATAAACTGTTTCATTCCTACCTCAAAACATGCTATAGAGCAGGGTCGCCAACCTTCTGATCTTTCTTTGCATGAAGCCAAAGTGTCTTCTTCTCTTCTTCTCTCTCTCTCTCCCTCCCTCCTCCCTCCTCTCTCTCTCTGCCGGAATGGAGCTGGAGACCGTATCTCATATCCCAAATAAAGAATGATGATCGTAGAAAAGGGTGGGAATTTTCCTGCAGGTTTTTTTTTTTTTTGTGATTTCCCAGGGTCTCTGTTTGTGGGATTTTAAATTATGAGTTTGATGTCCGAGGTCCAAAGGTTGGCACCCCTGCTATAGAGCACTGCACACCAGACAACTAAACACAAGGATAGTTCCCCGCCTGCCATTTCTGCTAAACAAATAATTCCCTCAATACTGCCCAACTATTTAACAAGTTGCCTACTAAACTATTATCTTCCCATCACTGCTTTATCACCATCCCCTCCCACTTGTGATTGATTGTATGACTGTAACTTTGTTGCTTTGTATCCTTACGATTTATATTGACTGTTTTGTAAGATTTGATTGCTTACTGTACCTATGACAATTATTAAGTGTTGTACCTGATGATTCTTGAGTCTTGATGAATATATCTTTCTATGTACACTGAAAGCATTTGCACCAAGACAAATTCCTTGTGTGTCTAATCACACTTGGCCAATAAAGAATTCTATTCTATTCGAAACACAACGTCAAATCTTCTCATCCCAGGTCAAAAGCGCACAACGCGAAAGAAGTGAAGGCACCTGCAGCTAGCTGAGACTTTGCCTGGACATGAAGGTTAGTACAGTCTCGCGTGTCCCACAGGGAAACTCCCTATGGGTAATGCTGCTGTTGCCCGTCACACAACCGGTGTGGGATCCAGCTGCAGGAGTAGCTCTCCGGTTACCTCTCCTCCCCCCTCCCCCTCCCCATCCCTTCCCCTTTCATACCTCCAGAAGGAAAAGCACGGCGCCAGAGCCCCACTTGCGCTGGGGCATCGTGGTTGTAGCTTGGCTCTGGCTGGCTGTTGAGGCTCCCGATGGTCTCTTTACTGAGCCTCGGAGGGCGATCCTGCCGCCTTCTTCCCGACAGAGGCTGGCGGATGCTCCGGGGCAGCGCGCTCAATTGGAGAGTCACCGAAGGTGCGCTATGATTAAAAAAAATAAAAATACAGAAGAAAAAATAACTGTTTCCAGGAATGAAGGATCGTGCTTAGTCCTACCCCACCCTCTCACTTTATTTTCTTGATATCAGCTACGGTTTAAGGAAATGCAATTTTTTACTTTACCTGGTTTTAAAAAGCAATTGGACGCCTGAAAACTGTCTCAACAGGAGAGAAAAGTGAGCAACCGTTTGCAGAATAATGTCTTGTAGTTGATCTTCAAAGCACAAGTGTTAGGGAACACCTGCAGAATGCCTTTCCATACTGTTGCATAGCTGCCCTTTATCATTCAAGTACCTCTGCTTTAAATGCTTGTTCACATGTCCTTCATTAGCTTAGCCAACCTCATATCTCCACGTGATTAAGCCCCCCCCCCCCCCCCCCCNACGTGATTAACCCCCCCCCCCCAGTCTATCTGGGCATAGACTATAGGTAGGGTTCTGTCAACTTAGTACTTGGATGAGAGACTTCCCCAAAGAATCCACATGGTTGGAGGCTACATTGGGAAATTAAAGTTATCTTCTTAAGCAAATACATTAGTTATTGTTGCCAAGAATACTTCTGTTCTTCTGTTGAATACTACCTGGGCATGACCATGAAGTTAACAGGAGATGAGCTTGGCTGAAGAAAACTTGCTTTCATAGGTTGGAATAGGGTGCTTTGAGTCAACCTACTTGCCAATCTGAAGACATATGGACTTCGACTCCTAGAATTCTTAAAGACTTAAAAATTGCAAAAGTTTCAAACTTTTTTTGGTGGGGAAGGGGAGGCAATTTGCAAGAGGTGAGAACCAATTTTGTAGTCATGTATGAATCAATATTCAATTGGGAGGCATAATTTTTTTGATGCACCTTTTCTTTTTTAATGTTTTGAGTGTTTTGTGGTTTTTTAAATATTTGGTTTTGTTTGGAGTTTTGTATTCATCCAGCATACTGTTAGATAGATGGATAGGTGGATGGATAGATAAGATAGATAGATAGATAGATAGATAGATAGATAGATAGATAGATAGATAGATAGATGGATGGATGGATGGATGGATGGATGGATGGATAGAAAGATAGAAACATGGATGGGTGGATAAAATGATCGATTGATTGAAACATAGAAACATAAAACAGAAATATAGATAGAAACAAAGACAGACAGACAGAGAGGGGTGTGTGTGTATGTGTGTGTGGAGAGAGAGAGAGAGAGAAGGAGGGAGGGAGGGAGAGAGGGGGGAGATAGAGAGGGAGAGAGAGAGAGAGAGAGAATATAGATATAGACGTACAGTAGATATAGAGATTGGATACCAAGGTTGGATACTCCAGCTTTACATAATTGAGGGGAGCTACATACTAAAGAGGAAAGCAGGAGCTGGGTCTGCCTTCATTGCCAATGTGGGAGTCTTATTTGTGGCTGTGGCAAAGCCCTTTGTAGACAGAGAGATGGGGGAACTCTGATAGGAATAGAAATCAAACACTGGACTCTAAACTTGCTGTGGTTTATTCTTCCGACTGTTAAGCATTCAAGGTGAGGACTTGAAAATAAATACAGTCTTTGGCTGATTAGCAGGCCAAACCAATAATTCAAAAGCAATTTATTTAAATGTATTCATTTAAAAGTTTATCCTCATTATTATTATTTTTGTATCTGCAAACTCAATGAGTGTTGCAATAAAGGCCAGTCTCTTCTTTAGAGGCCTTTGGCCCCTTCCTTTCTTCTAAAATAAGGCTTTCCATTCTGTACCTGAAAAATGGCTTGAGTTCCAGGCAGCAGAGGAAAAATGGCAGAATCTGTTTATACAGGATTTGACAAGGGGAATTTCTGCTGACACGCCCCTTGGCAAGTTGCACCTTGGACTGAGCAACCTTCAAACTTACTAGCCCTGATACCCATAGGCCCTTACACCCAGGAACTATGACTACCTTATGAGAAGCCTGGTGTTTCCCACCACTTCGGTGGCCTAATGTATTATGCAGCTCCTTTAAGAAAGGAGAGGTTCCAAAATTGTGGCTTTGAGATACTCTCTCTCTATTTGTAAAACAGTGTATGTGTAGTTTGTCTCTAAAGATAAAATTATCTGCTTAAATTTGCATCATAGTATCTGGTATCTTCTACTGAAAGCTAAAAGAAAACCATATTGCTATTTTGGGGCATATGTTTTTGGCAACACAAGTTCAGGGACCTTATCACACCCACATTTTATTAACACAATGTCATACTTGTCACTCTAACACAGCCTTCCCAGAGCAATGGTTGAAGGTGGCAATTTGGAAAGCAGTAATTCTCACTCCAGTCAGAATTGCTCGGTGGATTTTGATAAAATATCCCCAAATTTTGAGGTGGTAGTTTAAATGGACTGATATGTTCCAACCACTTTGTCACAACCAGGAATACCCTAATAAGGATCTCATTTTTGTTTACAAACTGCAGCATTTGGCAGTGAAGAAGAGTGGTGGAAATTTCTTCAAACAGTAAGCATTTACAGTATAAGGTGTACATTAGGTTTGTTGGTGTTTATTCGGGGTTTATTGTTTAGACTTTTCATATTCTAAGGAATTGGAAAGAATGAACCAGACAACCTTAAATTCCCAGGAAATTTATTATTCTACTTATGAGCCATTTTTACAGAGTCAGAAGCAGGCAAGATGTAAATGAGACATGTGTCTTATTCAAGATTTGTTTAAATAGAATAAAGTTATTAAACAGAAATTCCAAGGAAATGAAAACAATGAATGAACCAAACAGACTCCAAATGTTGGATTCCTTTCAAGGGTGTTTGATCTTGGTTTGTATTTGGGATTTTGGCATAAGGGGGCTGCTGAGACAGACAAAAACTGTCACAAGGCAACTGCAAAACTGGCCAGAGAGAGAGAGGTGATTAAATTGAGATACTTTTGTCATATTTTATCCGCTCTTCAACATTATCATTGCTTTTCTGCATAAAGTGTCTGTTTCTCTTTATTGTGGGAAGTTGCCTTGAAGACATTTCTTTAACCTATGATCACAAAAGAGCCCGCCCATTATGGTTGCCAGGGGTAATGCCCGTTAAGGGAGACACCCCTGACAACTCATGCCATTCTCTTCTTGATATGGTTGTTAAATGAACATGGCAGATCATAAGGTACCTTAGGGATGGGGAAAAGTCTTGAGCCTCCTAAGTCTTCCCTCACCCCCTAGGATACCCTGTATTCTGCTTCCTGTCTCTGGAAATTCCCCCCAAAATCTTGGTCCTGTTTTCCCACCACCACCACCAAACAGGTCCCTGAAAGCCTTCCTCCTGTCAGAGTGAGCTTTACTTCATGAGATAATCCAGGAGCAATAATAGCAAACAGAGATTTATAATAGTGATTTTATCTACAAAAGAATATATACTATATACAATACACGTACAATAGGCAGAGGTCAAACAAGCAGCAATTATAGCAGGGAAGAACACACAGTGAGAGCAAGACCTCTTAATAGGGCCTCTTATGATACAGGCTCTTAAAGAGACAACAGCCAAAAACCTTGCTGACTCATTCCTATCATTACATCATTGCATTAGCTGGTCAGCTCTTAAATCACACCCTCCCCCACCCGGCTTGGATCTCCTCCCAATCCCATCACCCATTATGCACTTACTTTTTGAAGATCTTCGGAGCTTTCTGCAATGTTGTGAAGATCATGCTAAGGAAGCAAAACAGATCGGTTTTGGCCATGCAAAGGCCTTCTGGAAATGGCTACCATTTTCAGCATGGCCATAATTCCCATGCTGGCTGGAGAACTCTAAGAATTGAAGTCCGCACATCTTCAAGTGGCCAAGGTTGAGAAACACTGATTAACTATCAATGCCAAGAAACAAGCCAACAACCTAGTCAAGGAGCCTCCAAGAACACTCCTACCAATACCAACAGGGCAAGCCACTAGAATATAAAAATAAGAGCAAACCCCATTCCCTTCTAGCACTGATGACATCACCTAGTTTGGTAATGAAACATCTGCAAGAAAACCAAGCTCAGAGTGCACCAAGGATACCACAAGCATAGTACATTCAGTCCCATCAGGCTGGCTTAATTTATTGCCCTTCACTTTACATTTATTGCTCTCTGGAGCAATGGAAGAGATTCATTCTCTCTTTGACAACCCTTCAGTCATTTGAAGAGTGCCATCATTATCTCCCCAGTTATATTTTCCATTAGTCAGACGTGCTCAGATCGTTTAACATTTCCTCACATGGCTTGGTTTGCAGACCCATCTTGGTGGCCTCCTCTGAACATTTTCATGCTCCCTTCTGAATTGTGGTGGCCCAAACTGGACACGGTATCCCAACTGGGGTTTGTCTGCTCATGGGGGAAAATACTGGACATGTGGACATATAACATACTACATTTAGATCTAGCCCCACACATGTATTTCATGCAACTACTTGTAAGTTCTGTACAGATAATAAGTACTTGGTGGTAGTGGTGTTTTTTTAAAAAAATCTGACCAGGGCTGATTGCAAAGTTCTGAACAAAGTATTTATTTATTTTTTTCAGAGAAAACTCAGAAATTCTGACCACGCATGCTTGTGCACGTAGAACATTTGGATAATCACAACATGATGTGACCTTTGAATAATGATGCATTACTAGATCTCTCAATAACATAATTAAGTTGAAATCTGATCGAAAGCATCTGTGAAGTTTAAAAGAACAGCATAGTTTTCCATCATTTTTGAGGTATCAAAAAATCAAGTAGAGGTAGCCCTCAACTTATGACCACAATTGGGACCAGAATTTCTACTGCTAAGCAATAGCACTTAGACTTATATACCACTTTACAGTGCTTTACAGCCCTAAGTGGTTTGCAGAGTCAGCCTATTACCCCCAACAATCTGGGTCCTCATATTACCCACCCTGGAAGGATGGGAGGCTGAGTCAACCTTGAGCCTGATGAGATTTGAACTGACAAATTGCAGTCAGCCGGCAGTCAGCAAAAGGAGTCTGCACTCGAACCACTGCGCCACCACGGCTGGTGGTTTAAGTGCATTGTGCCTGATTTTATCTTTTTTGCAATTGTTAAGAAAATCACTGCTGTTAAGTAAAGCACATGGTTGTTAAGCAAATACGATTTCCCACATAGACTAGGCTTATTGGAAGCCATCTAGGGAAATGGTGATCACAGGACCCTAGGATGCTGCAACCGTGGTAAATACATCCGATTGCCAAGCACCCAAATTTTGATCACGTGGCCCACAGTGATGCTGCAATGATCGTAAAGGCAAGGACCAGTTATAACTCACTTTTTTCAGTGTCGCTGTAACTTTGAACAGTTGCTAAATGGATGGTTGTAAGTTGAGGACTACTTATACATCATTCAAATCCATATTTTTTATTTGCTTTTACAATCAACGTACCATGATATCTAAGTTTACACTGCTATGGTTAGAGAAAGACAGTGGGGGATAAAACCACAGTATAAATAATGAAGTCAATTTAATGACATATATGTCTCAATTCACCTTGCACATCAATCATAACTTCCAAAAAAAACCAGAGAACCGCATCAAGTGAATGGCTCAGTAAAGGATGATAGGAAAATGCCTTGATTACTTAGTACATAATTATATTCTGCTTACCAAGTACAAAATAATTGTAATCCAGGAGATAAAAACTTTGGGCACTCCACATAAAACCTCTCAAGAAGGCAGCAGTTTTTATTTGCACATCCTGGCATTCTCTGTGAAATTTCCCACTACTATCAAATAGTACTTCTGAGTTTGATTTACTATGTCTTCAAAACTACAGATGTTTTACCCAAAATTCTTATGAAACATTGAAACTTTTGGAAGGATCCAGAGATCTTCAAATCGGGCCTTATCAATACAGCTACATACAAAAACAGGGTGAAGTATTTCACTTTAAAGGAGAATAGCTGTAGCTCAGGGCTAAAATGACTGATTATGTTACCCAGTTTGGGTAATGAAACATTTGCAAGAAAACCAAGCTCAGAGAGCACCAAGGACCCCGTATTTCACTTCGTTTTGAATTGCTTTTAAGTGTTTCAGATGTTTTGAAATAGACCAACCTTAGGATACAAGCAGAGATGAAAGAACTGATTTATTATAATGATCAAATTAGCCATTATGGTTAGAGAAGGGCTGCTATGTACCCAAAAAAGCAGAAGTTGTGCCCTGAATCCCCCTTTCAATAACACTTAATAAAAAAAAAATTAAGAGTTGCTTAACTTTCTTTGCAGTTTTATCAAATGCAAAAATATATTCTGACCCCAGCAGTGGGATCCTACCTGTTCCACTGCTGATTTGGTGATTGCGTGCACACCTAATGCACATGTGCAGCTTTCCCCACACCAGCTGTAGCCTGCCAATCAGCTGAGAGGATAAGGAAAAGTGCAGGGCAGGTGGGCGGGCAGATCCTGCGTTTTTCTCTTCTTTCTCCTCTCAGCTGATTCGGAGGCTTTTTTTCTACTACTGGTTTGGCTGAACTGGTCTGAATTGGTAGCATACCACCATTGACTGACCCCCCCAGGCCAACGCCAAATTAAAAGTTGCAAAATATTCTAGTTGCAACAACACCAGCCAGCAACTTCTCCCAATACAGGCCTTGTAAACCACTTTGGGACTCCTTGGTGCAGATTGAAAAGCAGTCTATAAATGCCGTCCTTAAAAAAAAGTGTCATCAAATGTATAATTTCAAAAGGAAACTCTTGAGCACAGGGAGAGAAATGTTCTTATATGTTGAAATCATGGGAATTGGGAGAAAATTATACTTACTTGTTTATGTACATTTTTACCACTCAATATTTAGTCTGACCCAAAATGTCATACAAGTAGTAGTACATCACAGAGGAATGAACTTTAAAGGTGATAATTCCCTGTTAAAAAAAAAAAAAAAACTGCAAAAATTTACCACANTAAAAAAAAAAAAAACAACTGCAAAAATTTACCACAGGAGGAAAAAAATGGCTGGCCACACATCACAACTTTAAAAGAAAAGAGGCCATGAGTATATGGGTTGTGAGCATTTTTTGATGTTACATGCTTGTGGAAGGAATCCCAGGAAGACCAAAGAACTCCCATTGTGGTGTCTTGTAACTGCAAACATCACAAGGGCGAGGATACCTGCATGTCCAATGGTGTATATGAGGCAGAGATGAAGGATCAGGATTCTCAGGATGTCTCCAGGACCAATCAAAACATGGGATTAAAAGCCAAGGACATGATGGAATCTCCCTATGAAAGTCTACCTCGAAGTTCAAGAACCGCCATTCTAGATTGTTCCTGCAACCAGGAAAAGGGCTGCTGTACCAAAGCAACAAACCCCATCCCAGCATTATTTAAATTTGCACCGTGTTTGTTTCAGGCCGTTTGTTTTTAGCTTGGGATCCACAGAGGCTTTTTTGGGAGGAGTGTAATTATTTGCCTTTCCATTCTTGGGATTTGGGCATATGTGGGCTGGTAACCCCTTAAGCGGGACAATGGAGCCATCAAATGAAGAAGATGGCTTGGGAGGTCTCATGTTACCAGCTCCATGGATCATGCAGGATTCCTGGATCTCAAAAGAAGGCATACTAGCCAAATGCTGCTTGAGGGCAGGCCGTTTTTTGGTCTCATTCTTTGCTTCAGATGGTCTCCTCTGATGGGCGGATGAGCATTGGGTGGATCCAGTGGCCTTCAACTGACTCTCAAGGGATGTCACCGGGTTGGTTTTTTCCCCATGAAAGTCCTTTTTGAGACCTGCATTGGGGAGTCTTGGAATGTTTACAGGGAGAATCGACTGTTTATTTGCTAAAGGGCTGTGCAATAGTTTGCTTTTGCCAGAACTTTTCAAGGACCGGAGGACACTGGGGGCAGTCTGAACCCGAGCTTTGGTTACCTTTCCTTTCTCAGTTTGCACAGTTTGCATCTGCAGCCATTCCAGTTCCAAAAGACGATCCACGTATTTCTCAAGCAATCCCGTCGGTTCCGGCCTGGGTTCCGATTTGCACTCAGTGTTGATGAATGCAGCCAACCCTTTCAAGTCCCAGGTGTTAAAAGGTGGCGGGAGGAAGTCCGGGTAATGGTAGTCTGGTTGCTTCCATTGTGTCTCAAAGTGATGTTCGAAGCAAACAGGATCGATCTCCTCTGCTCGCAGATTGAGCTCTGGGGGTGTGCAAGGCGATGGAGGGATGGGAATTCTTTCAGAATCTGAAAGATCACTGGCATCATCTTCCTCAGAGTCTTCCTCTTTCATCATTTGCAAAGATCCGAAGTCCAGAAACATTGCCTCAGTCATAGCTTCCCGACAGGAAAGACTGCTAGGACCTGCTTCCTCCACCTCCTCCCCAAAGTTTCTTTCCAAATTGCCTTTCTGTCTGCAATAAAACCTCTGGATCATCGCATCTTCTGTCCCGCTGAAAGGACTACATGAGACATCTTTAAACGCAGGAAGAATTTTGTTGTCCCCGGCCTCATGACTTTTTCTAACCAGAAGTTCTCTTTTCGACCTGGCCACTCTATGTGAGGAAGTACAAGTGTTTGTGTTAGTACAAGTTAGTACACAAGTGTTTCCATAAAAAGGGAAAGCTTTAAAGCATAAAACAATGTATCTGACTCAACCCTAAGTCACTCAGGAGCCTAACATTACAAAACAGAAAAAGAGAAAACACAAAAACACACCAACAGATCAGTAAGGCAATGACATCAATAAACATGAGGGGTCTTTGTTGCTCTCTGAGCTTGGTTGTTTTCTTCAAAATTAGAGTTACAATAACAGAGAATAACATTACCCAAAGCACCTGAGGGCAGGACAAGAAGCAAAAGATGGAAACTAATCAAGGAGAGAAGCAACTTAGAACTAAGGAGAAATTTCCTGACAGTTAGAACAATTAATCAGTGTAATAACTTGCCTCCAGAAGTTACAAATGCTCCAACACTGGAAGTTTTTTAAAAGATGTTGGATAACCATTTGTCTGAAATGATGTAGGGTTTCCTGCCTAGGCAGGGGGTTGGACTAGAAGACCTCCAAGGTCCCTTCCAACTCTGTTATTCTATTCTATTTCAATTTCTCCTGCCCTGCTCCATCTACATATCTGTCTCTCTCCCACTAATCTCTGTCCTCTTGGTTGTCCGGCACTCTACCACCACCCGATGCCCTCAGCTGACCTTTCGCCATCTTTTCTCTCCTACTGATGACAAATGTGCCCAGTGAAGACAGCAGTTAACTTTGCAAGGCCTTTGTAACACTTTGGGAAAGCCTCGTGAAAGGCGAGCAGCTTTGCAAAGTTTACTCTTATTCTAGAAAAAAGTTCCAAGATCTCCTATTTTATAATCTAATGACTTTTAATGTTTTTTTCCAAGGGAAAAAAGATGAAAAAAACATCAGTTGGCAACTTTTCACCAGTGGCTTCTAATTCCTGAACCTTAGTGTACAAAATAAAATAGGTGTAACTCTTTTTCAGATATTGACATTGATTACTGGTTGTTGCCATTATAATGCATAACAGAAATCACATGGTCCCCTAGGATTAAAGGCATAGTAGTAGATGTTTCCACAGGAACAAATTATGTTCAGGGTGCTTAAAAGTTCGACTCATCCAAAAGAAGAGTCACCAATTTTGCTCTTTCAGATGCAGCCATTTTGCACTTCATTGAATTATTCTCTAACTCACAGGTGTCAAACTCGCCGCATCACGTTGCCGTCACGTGACATTTCATGACATTTTTCCCATTTGCGGAGCTGGGGTGGGCGTGGCCTGCATGTTAACACATCTGGCCGACATCATGACATCCATGCTCAAACTTTTATGACTTTTCTTTCAACATGAATCAAGATGTTTTGGTGAGAAAGTAGCGGAGGTGGTATTCAGCAGTTTCTGACCAGTTCTGGAGAACTGGTAGCAGAAATTTTGAGTAGTTTGGAGAACCAGCAAATGACACCTCTGACTGGCCCCGCCTCCATTTATTCGCTGCCTCCTGAGTCCCAGCTGATTGGCTGGGTCTCCTTTGGTTGCCCTGCACAGGAGAACAGAGCTGGAAAGCAGGTTACTGGGGTGGGAGGGAAGGGGATTTTGCAGTATCCCCCTACCACGCCCACCAAGCCACGCCCACAGAACCAGTAGTAAAAAAGTTTGAATCCCACCACTGGAAAGCAGGGCCTAAAACCTGTATCCTTGACTTACAGATACTCAATTAACAACACTTCATTTAATGACCATTCGAGGTTACAACAGCACTGAAAAAAAGTGACATGACTATTTTTCACACTTACAACTGTTGCAGCATCCCCAAGTAATCAAAATTCAGACGCTGTGCAACTGACTCATATTTATGATGGTTTCAGGGTCCAAGGTCATGTGATCCCTTTTGCAACCATCTGACAAGCAAAGTTAGTGGGGAAAAACAGATTCACTTAACAAATGTGTTGCTAACTTAGCAAAAGCAACGATCGCTTAACTGTGGCAGGAAAGGTCATAAAATGGGGCAAGTTCACTTAACAGCTGTCTCACTTAGCAGCAGAAATCTAAGGCTCAACTGTGGTCATAAATCAAGGATTAGGGAGTTCGTGGCACAGTGGTAGAGTACAGTACTGCAAGCTACTCCTACTGCAATTTAGGCAGTTCAAATCCCACCAGGCTCAAAGTTGACTCAGCCTTCCATCCTTCTGAGGTGGGTAAAATGAGGACCCAGATTGTTGGAGGGCAATAGGCTGACTCTATTACTCTGTACGACTCTGTAAACCGCTTTGAGAGGGCTGTAAAGTACTATAAAGTGATATATAAGTCTAAGTACTATTGCTATTACCTGTACTAAGATGCTTAGTGCTGCATTCTGGAATCAGCGCTCAAAGTCACCCAGTGGTCTGAACTCTTATCCAGAAGACTTAAAGAGCCCTCTCATCTGGTGGCATCTATTTTCAATTGTGATGATCATTATATCAGGGTAAATCAGTGATCAAGGCAATCAAAGTCTTTTCAGTATTAATGCTTAAGGAAATTAATGCCAGGAAATTGGCACCCTCCTATCAGAACTGAACAGAATATTAACCAGTGATCACAGAGGTTGCATTTTCAACTGATAAGTACCTTGATTAAATTTTCATCTCCCATCCTTTTTAAGGTTATTCTATCTCCCTTTATCCATTCCCAGATCCCCGTGAAAAACAAATCTACTTCTTATTTCAAAAGTGCAACCATTTTTTACAAAATAACTTCACCTGTTTGGTTGATGCCCTTCGTAAACTTGCTTTTTCTCTTTGTATTGAGCTGTTATCTGTCTGTCTGTGGCCTCTACAGGAGCCTAAAAGAAATGAATTAACGTTTAATTGTAATTGCAGTGGTAGGGAAGACATGAGGGTCTAAGGATAATTTGCATTCAATAAAAATATAAGTGGTCTGACCTTTTCTGCAATCGCAGATGTGTTTTTCGCTGGCTTCTTGGAAGAAGGTTTTAGAAACGATGATTTCTTTAGTTCTTTTGTGCTTGAATGGTTCTTTCCTCCACTGGAACTAATTGATTAAAGAAAGGAGTTTTGTCAAAGATGGATGTTACGTGGGGGAACAAAAATTACACCTTTATTTTAACAGGACAAGCTTACATATATATTGTTCTTTTGCCTTAGAAATCTCTTCACTTTTTTTTCTGGTGATTATTCTCATAAAAAGCTTATTAAGAAAAAAATACATAGCATTTTCATTGAAGCAAATCCATTTCTCTTTCTTTCCTGTAAAATGTATATCCATGTGAATTAAATGGGTGGGCACTGATAGGAGGACACTAGTGGTAAAACATTTATAAAAATTTCTAAACTTGCATTTTCTAATGCATGATGAGATCAAGGTCTCTCTCCCTACCCCTTCAAACAAATAAATATCTGACATTAAAAAGAGAATAAAGGAAAGAAGGTTACTATTCTCAAGTCTCCAAACAATCTCCTATGCAATCTGTTGTACCTTTATATATTTTAAAAGTATAAACCTGTAACTGGGACATTATCAACTCATGGAAAGAACCCAACCTTTGACTGAATAATCTGTAAGGAATCAATAACTCAGGAACTACTGTACAAGGCATAGGGCTTTGTCAGTTGACATCTACCTGCCTGGAAAATTGGATCCTACAAGTCTGGTAGACTCTGGATTCCTTGGATTAAATAAGGTCATCTATCAGAATTCTATTAGAAAAAAAACACCATTGGATAAGCTGGATTCACTTAATAACCATGTGATAGAGTGAATGATCATCTGATTCTCTTAGCCATCATAAAACGGTTGTAAAATCAGGCATGGTCAAATGGTGACCTGCTTAACAACTTACAATCAAAATTCTGGGCTTAAGTTGCGGTCGTATAATCAAGAACTACCTGTATTTATTTTTTGTGTGTGTTTATTGATTTTATTGCAATTATTTTATTTCATTGATGTGAGTCACCCAGAGTCACTGATAATCAAGTGGTATACAAGTTTATCATCATCATCCAGATTAACTGATTTCAGACCTAATTCTCCTTTTGGTCTATAATTTCTGCTAGGAAACCTGTTGCAAGTGGGATTCATATATCCAGGACTGGATATATGAAGCATATACGAGCATAGGGGCGGCATACTAATCTGTGCATGTTAACCCTTCAATGCACCTTGTATCCTATAAATAAAACAACGTATTTATTACATTTTACAGCATTTTTTAATTAATGCAAATATATGTTTAATTTAATCGACCATTCATGTTTTTATTGCTGTGGGTAGTTGGTGTAGAGAGTACATTGCTTTGCCCAGGGCCCATAATGCTGCCAAGACAGCCCTGCATATATCCAAATGCTTTCCTCATAAAATACCAAGGAAAGACATGAAGGAGCTTTTTAAATACTGTTTTGCAACAAATAGCTTGTTTAGAAATCAAAGTCAGGTCAGGGTTGATCTGTGCTTGGATGGGAGACCATTAGGACATACCAGAAATATAGACTAGGTTGGGAAAAGTGAAGACAATCCATGGCCATATTAAGCAAAAAAAACAAAAAAAACCCCAAACCCAAAATCTCCCAAGCAAAAATTTATAAGTCAAGCCAGACCAGAAGATTAATACTTTTTAGGCTCACTTATATTCTTGTGAGGGTTTGCAAGGGCAAAAGGATGAATCTCTCACCTTACTGAGACTTTAATTTCCAGAATTCCAAGCTGCATTGCCTCCAATTCCAGGAATTGCAATCCAGCCACATGGAGGAAGCCAGATTCAGAAAGACAGGTTTCCAGCCTGGCTGGGGAATTCTGGGTGTGGAAGTCCACAGATCTTAAACTTGCCAAGACTGAAGAAGATTACTATATATATTAGTCACTGCTGCTATCTGGGAGGCATGAGCATTGATGCCTTTGCAGGTATCCCGTAAGATGTTCTGTTTTTGCAATCTTCAACATTGCAAAACCCCTTTTAGACCTTAAACTTCATCTGGCAATTTATTCCCTAATATAAACGCACAGGGTACCTGTGGCTTGTTTTTTGTTTTTGTTTTTTCACACGTTCTTCTGAACATGGACCAGCGATTCCCCTCCCAATACTAACAAGGTTTCTGCAGAATATAGAGATTATTTTAGAATATATCTCAAAATAAGTAGGTTTGAGGGGCGGGGGAGAGAAGCGGCATCTATCACTTAGCAAAATAATTCCCTATACCCAGCGATTTAAAATAGCCAGGAACGCAGGCATCAAAAGAAAACCCTAGAAAGGGATGCCACGGGGGAAATTGTACTGACAATTCATTATTTCGCCCCCGAACTTCGGGAAAACACAAGCCATCCACCTGCAATGCATCTTCCAAAACGAGGGATCCTTACGTTACCATTCCGCTTCCTTCGTAGGTTTCATGAACCAGGTTTTGCAGGCTCCCTCTGTGCAGGGTAACGGGATAACCTCCGATGCCCGGTCCCATTATAGTGGGGGGAAACGCGCTTTAGTTTTTCTCCGGGTCGTTGCAAGCGAGCCAGCCCCCAAATCAGCGGGCGGCCCCTCGCCGCATCTTATAGAAGAGCCGCTGCAAGCCCTGGCCCGGTTCTCCGCTTCATTCCTCCGCTCGGGGAGCTGCGTGGCATCGCAGCTGTCGGCTGGCATCAGAGCAGAAGTCCGTTCCCCGGCGGCTTCAGCCAGCGCTGGCTCCGGGGATCGCCGCCCGCCATCGTCCACCGCTACCTGCCGCCGCCCCCTCCTCGCGAAGCCGGCCCAGCCGAGAAGACCCGAAGACGCGCTCACGACCTCCTGCGACCGTCCGTCCGTCCCGCCTCCGGGAAGCTCAGCCTGGTCGCCCGCAAAGCATTGTGGGCGGCGCGGGAGACTCGGGTCCCCCCCCAGCGGGTTGGGGATGGGCCCGCGCAATCTCTGCTGCTTAAGCCTTCCTTCGCCTAACCATGGTTTACCGAAGGAGCCGAGCATGAGGTAACCGGGCAGCCTGGGGACAACGTTTCATTTTCCACCTCAACGACCTCGTTGGGGCTGAGAAGGACTAACTTGTCATCCAGGGAACTTTGGCAAGCCAGGATTGGGCGGAGGGGGGGAAGGCGGCGCAAAGGACATGGGTTTTGTCATTTGTTAACTATCATAATTATTTTGTATTTGAATTTATTTTCTCTCGTTTAAAATGATGTTCAGGTTTGTTAGCTTTTAACATTCCTAGATAGACAAGCGGGGAGACTAGCTCCAGAGAAGAAAAAGTTTCCTAGTATAAATGGAGGTCTGGTATTAGAATTTAAATGTTATAAGGCACAAATTCAGTGTTTAATGAGATTTCATGTGATAATAATAAGATTTAAAGCAATTGGCAATCATAAGGGGAATATTGCTTCTTAAGAATGTTGGAAGAGAACATATGAAATTGTAAATAAGACAGACGAAAGTATAAGTACAATGACTAAAAAGATACAGAAATTTAGGTAAAAGAAATACAATTGAATAAGAAGAAAATAAGAAGAAAAAAAACCATAAAAGAAAATTAAGAGAAGTAAAGGGAGAAATAGTGAGAAGTTGGAAAAAGAGTAATAAGATATGAAGTTGAAGACATAAGATGAATACGCATATGAAATTGAGTCTGTATGGAAATGTGATAACCTGGAATCATGCTGTACTCAAATAAGATGTTTTACTTGTTTTGTTAAAACTAAATAAAACTTTATTAAACAATAAATAAATTGAGTTCTGGTTTAGCTCTTTTGAGAACTCTAACCTTAGACTGTCTACTATTGACCTCACCCCTTTTCTAAGAGGCCTGTTGGGGGTGTGCATGTCCTATTGTTTCTTTTTATTTCTCTTATATGTGTTCATTTCATGTATTCATAACTTATGTTTATACTTATACCTGTGATCTAATAATTGCTTGACAAAATAAATAAAGTTTTTCCCCCTGACAATTAGGCCACTTCTGATGTTGGACCTTGTTTTAATGAAAGTGTGTGATAGTATGGGATGCAAATGTGTAACATGTTTTGACTACATGTAACTGATTTCGTAGGCAAAGGGGACTCCAGTCCAGTCAATTTTCCTCTTGCATTTCCTTTGTCATGTTAATCATAAAAGAGAGAGAGAGATCCCACTTTATTAGGGTACCCCAATAAACTGCTTTTAAATGATCTTCCAACTCAGTTGCTTATTGGGAAGGTAAACTAAGGGAGAACCTAGGGCCAGATTTGGCTTTCAAGGATCAACTTAAACCTTAGAAAGTAAAATCCTTAGTCAGACCACACTGAGAGTACTGCATCCAGTTTTGGTCACCACACTATAAAAAAAAATGTTGAGACTCTAGAAAAAGTACAGAGAAGAGCAACTAGGATNTAGCAGTCTTCCAATATTTGAGGGGTTGCCACAGAGTGGAGGTTATTTTCCAAAGCACCTGAAGGCCAGACAAGGAATAATGGATGGAAACTGAACAAGGAGAGATTTAACCTGGAAATAAGGAGAAACTTTCTGACAGAACAATCAACCAATGGAACAGCTTGCCCTCGGAAGTTGTGGGAGCACCATCATTTGAGACTTTCAAGGAGAGAATGGACTGCTATTTGTCAGAAATTGTATAGGGCAGGGGTTTAGACTAGATGACCTACAAGGTCCCTTCCAACTCTGATTATCTGTAACCTGGATCTTCCAAGTTCAAGTCCAGCACTGTAATCATGCAATCGTGGATGCTTGCTGGGGGTAAGTGATGTCATGTGCCATGCAGTTGTGCAGATGAGGCCATGTGTGGGATTACTGGCTGCTACCCTGGCTTGCACTAGGTTGCTCTCCAGATACCTCTTTCTGGAATGAAGGCAAATATATGTGCCCCAGGATAATGATGCAAGAATGAATTTGGGTCGGTCACTGGAACCAGAGATTTACTCTTCGGAGCTGCCTCTTTCTGCTTAAATTGGTTGAGTTCATCATGCCCCGTGATAAATTGTAAACCAGATTATAAAGGAATTAGCAGTGGATCTTGGTGGAGAGAGGAAGGAGCCTTTAAGAAGGGGACCTGGAGATGCAATTACACAGTCCAGAAGTTGAACTACATATGAGAAAGAAGGTCAAAGTAACCATGCTTTAATTTTATTTTGTATAAGATGGGAAACAGAGAAACTCTTGAGACACTTTCAAGATTGATGTCAGTAGACCCTACAGGAGTTTTAGGAATGCTGTTTTAATTTTGTATGGTATAAAAGGACAATCTTGAAAGGCTGTCCAAATTTCTCCAATCAGGCAGTGGGTTTATTCGTCAAACTGATTAAAACATTAATAGTAAATATCTTAAGAGGCTGATTGTCATCAGAAATGCCATTTTGTGGTCACTAAAGGCCCAGTCCCGCTGCACTTACGGATGCAAAGAGGATGTAAAACGTTAAAAAAAGCTTGCCATCCATTGGAAAACGCTATGCA
>BHFT01016446.1:0-29667 GCA_004320025.1 Laticauda laticaudata
CTCTTCTCCTCTTCTCTTCTCTTCTCTTCTCCTCTCTTCTCTTCTCTTCCACTCTACCCTACTCTACTCTACTTTACTCTAAAAGAGATAACTTCAGCACAACCTGGTATGATAATCTACATAATTATGAAACTATGCTGCAAATATAAGATGCAATTTTAATATATCTCCTTTATTCTGAAGATAATTCTGACACTAATATTTTGAATCAGATCTGAGATACAATATACCTGGATTTTTTTCTTGGTGATTAGTTCCTGTGAAAAAATGGTGGGTGGTTCTCTTTTCATAATGAACATTCTTAACTAAGTTTGAAATACATTTAAAACTCAAATATCCAAAATTAGATGTAATTTTTCAATCATAATGCAACTCAATTATAAAGAATAGAATAGAATAGAATAGAATAGAATAGAATAGAATAGAATAGAATAGAATAGAATAGAATAGAATAACAGANCCCTGCTTAGGCGGGAAACCCTATACAATTTCAGACAAATGGTTGTCGAATCTCTTTTTAAAAACTTCCAATGTTGGAGAATTCACAACTTCTG
Source organism: Laticauda laticaudata (assembly GCA_004320025.1). NCBI lineage: Eukaryota > Metazoa > Chordata > Lepidosauria > Squamata > Elapidae > Laticauda > Laticauda laticaudata. The sequence goes on from BHFT01016446.1 coordinate 555, forward strand.
GAGGCAAGTTGTTCCACTGATTAATTGTTCTAATTGTCAGAAAATTTCTTCTCAGTTCTAGGTTGCTTCTCTCCTTGATTAGTTTCCATCCATTGCTTCTTGTCCTGCCCTCAGATGCTTTGGGGAACAGTTTGACTTTCTCTTCTTTGTGGCAACCCCTGAGATACTGAAACACTGCTATCATGTCACCCCAGTCCTTCTTTTCATTAAACTAGACATACCCAATTCTAGCAACCATTCTTTATATATTTTGGTCTCCAATCCACTAATCATCTTTGCTGCTCTTCTCTGCAATCTTTCTAGAGTCTTAACATCTTTTTTACATCATGGTGATCTAAACTGGACACAACTTATCATTTTTTTTTGTATTTGAAAACAATAGTTACACAGTAATGATAATGATGATGATGATAACAATAACAACAACAAAATTATGAGAAAAACATTGCTACTAGTTTGCTGCAAAATAAATGCGGATATTTCTTGGGATCTATAGAGCATGTAACATCCTTAAACTTGGTGTAAACTGATTATTATTAGAGCTAATTGTGCCTGCAATATAAATCAATTGTTTATCAACTTGGGTGCAAGATGCCAGCAGTAGTAGAGGCACCATGAGGAGCTCCAGTGGGCACGGGCAGCACCAGGTGACAAGCCCTCTAATCCCTGCAGGTCCAGCCAGTGAGGTGGAAAGCCTAACGCCCAAGACTTGCCAGCAAGCCAGAAAAGAGCTCCATTCCTCAGCAAATGCTCAATTCAAAAGTACTCAGAGATTTCAGATTCCTCCCATCCTTGCAGCATGCCAGAAAAGAACTAATTCCTTGGTGGGCACTACGTTTGGGAGCATTCTATTCAAAAGCACTCAACTATCTGCGACTTGACCCATCCTTGTGAGAAGGTAAGGCAGTGGGTCTCACCAGTACCAGGAGGCTCAACAATCATCCTTGCAGGGTGGTGAGACAGTGACATTCATCCCATCCTTGCAGGGCGGTGAGCACCAGGAGCTGTGAGTCATTCTTCAGATGTTTGCAGCCAGGGTGTGAAACAGACTGCTTCACCCCTGCCACCCCTCCTTCCCTCTTCACCAAATTGCAAATCCGGACTTTCTCTTTAAAAAGGACAGTAACTTTGGACTTTCAATAAGTAGGGAAGTATTGTTATAACCAAACTTCTGTGAAGATTAGAAGCAATTTTATTTCCTGTGATATAAGCAGAAGGATATTGAAGTTAGGATTGAATGCTCAAAACAAATATGAGTCTACATAGTATTAGAAGGGGGTCAGAAATCCGATTCATCAAGGGAAAACAAAACAAAAAGTTTCCTGTTGCCTCCCAGTAAGGAGCCAGAGATCCCCCCCTTCAACATCTTTGCATCATTATTATCTCAAAAACTCAATCTACAGAACAGGAAAGAGAATGTAAACCCTTGCTCACTGATTGTTTTCAAACAGCCCAGAAAAGAGACCTCCTGCCAGTTTATAAAGGATTACAAATCTATTCTCAGATATCAGCAACAGCTAAGCAAAACAAAGCAAAGCATTAACCCTTTACTTACCAACTCTCAATACGACTTCATACTGCTTAAGGCTAGGTCCCACTGGCGGACAGATACAAAACGTATGCATAAAGGACACAGCGAATGAGCAAAATTTTGGGGGTGGCTCCATCCGTTTTCATCTGCTCCAAAAAGTGGTGAAAATTTGCATAAAAAGAACAGAAAAGAAGGGAAAAGAATGGACGGGGGTAGTACATGGCGGGGATGTTAAACAGATGTTCATAGGAAGCCTAGCTGATGACAGCAGATATAAAAGGATGCAGCATGCATGCAATCAGCATTCAGAGGACAGACGTGCTGCCACATACATCTTCAAGGAACACCATGGTTCGTTGGTTAGGCAAGAAGAGGAAACCTGTGCCTACTCATTCCTGCCCCGGCAAGAAGGACAGAACCAGCATCTCACCCCCTGGCACAGACTCTGAACCTGCTGCTGGTGGTGCTGGTGGTGCTACTGCTGCTTCTGCTGCTTCTGCTGCTGCTGCTGCTGCTGTAGTGGACCAGCCCCAAGGCTGCTGATAGGTGGACCAGCCCCAAGCCCTCCAAAGCAGCCTGCTGCTGAAGGCCCTGCCTCATTGCTCAAGCCCCTGAAGCCCTCGCCAGAGGGAGGAAGAGGCAGGAAGAAGGAGGAAGAGGAACAGTACACTGTTTCCGAGGACCATGAGGATGAAAGTGCTGGATGGCAATGAAGGAACCAGTATCTCTGAGAGGAAGGCCACAGACTGTATCGGGACACCAAGAGAAGCAGGCAGCTTGGGAGACACAGGCAGGAGCCTTGGGCTACACTTCAGATGTACTTCCTCTGAGTGGTGAAGCACATGCGACACCTGGATATTTGCAAGCTGACCTGACAGAAATCCGGGCAGGCTGCTATCAAAGTGTTCACTGACGCGAGAATGTAGTCATGGCCCAAGTTGCAAGTGTTCCTGGAGGAGTGAGATCCACCACCCAGAAGGCAGCCTTACTGAAACCCCTCTACACCACCTCTCTCCTCAGACAGTCACAGACACCACTCCTCTTTCCAGCAGGAGCCAGCTAGCCTCTCCAGGAGGTGTCTTTGTAAGTGCTCCAGGAGGCAGAGACCCCCGGACGAGCGAATCCCAATGCTGGCGTACTTGGAGGATCCACTTGTCACAAATGGTAGGAAGAAGCAGCCCAGACCACCAGCAGACCAATAACCCCACCCCAGCTCCACAGGATGCAGGCAGAGAGTCAGACTGAGTGGGCCAAAACACAGTGTCTGTTGGAGTTCAGGTGGACAAATGTAACCAGCACGAAACTTTCTCTCAGCATGGTCCACTTGGAAGAGGCATCTTGGGCCACCACAACTCCTCAGCCTACGTGAGCACACCCTCAAGGACCTGCCCGAGGCCCCAGTACCGGGTGATGAAGGAGAAGATAACAGACTTCTTGCACAACCCTTCAAAGCCGCTGAAGCTTCTCCTAACCCAATCAGTACTGTCCCCTCTACCCCACAGGCAATGTCACAGCCTTCAAGGGACTATTCAAAGCCTCTCTACCTACCAAGGCCTATGACTAACCAGGAACTTCCCACACGCCAAAAACAGACCCTTCCACGTCCAGGCCAGTTTATCATATGGATCAGACGCCACACCTCACCAGCTGCAGACCAGAAGCCTCATACACTTCCTCCTTGCCTCCACCACAAGCCAGCCATCAATGGGATAATCTGTATCAGTCTTGTGCCTTCAATTAGTAATTGATGAGGCGTCTCGAACCTCACGGGAGAGTGCAGCTCTGCAGATAGCTTATGAAGCACACCATCCTGTTGTAATCTCGGGCCTAAGCACCTCAATGGCGCCATAACCAGCACTCAAGTCAAAGCCACCCCACAGGTCCTGGCGCTTACACAGCTGAGACCATGGACATGATCGAAGGGACTGAGAATGTGCAAGAGACTAGTTGTTTTATGTTCAGGTTTATGTTTGCTAGACACTGTTACTTGGTATTTGCTATTAATAAAGTCATGAACCAGTTTACTTAGAAATGTTTAATAAGTTATCTTTGCTTAAGACACTTGGTTTTCGAATTTTTTATACTTAGCTGAAGTGTTGGTGAAAATTTAACAAAATGTTAAGACCTTTGCCATGCTTGTGGATAGGTAAAGGATAGTTGTAGGATAGATAAACTCCAGTTGCAAGCATAATGGGACTGTATGGGTCCACCATCCCAGCTGCACACATATGGACCTTGTATGTCAATAACAATTTAATTCAATTGATCAACACATTTCAAATAAAAACAAAGCTCTTTATTTAATGCCTATTGCATGTAGGACACTTAACATACATGCACACAATCTCATGTGTGATAGACAGGCTAAGGAAGGCATCCATTAATCATCTATCATCTGTTTGCACTGCCACTGGCTCAGCTTGCTTCTTTCCTTCAAAGTAGAAGCTTCTGTTGGGCTTGTAATCACAGTGTGCTATCAGGTTTGTCCGTTGCTCCATTCACGCAGGCTCCATGTCCCCATCCCATTGTTGATGTCAGACAAGATCGTTCTGCAACACTGGGTAGAGGGTGCGCATGAGATTGTGCAGGATGCAGAAGTTTCCACGATGCTCCTCACAGTAGTGCCTCATGCTTGCGATATGGTGGTGATAAAGTATTCTTGGAACGCTGTTGCCAAATGCCAAAGGCGTGTCTCCACCACCATCCTGGCCGCTGGAAGTCTTTTGTAAAGTTGCAAGAACTCTCCTTCATGGGTGAGTATCTCTGAAGCTGTTACAGCTTCATGAGGTTTAGGTTCTAGGAAAGAAGGCGCCGTCATCATCCCAATGACTGCACGAGTATGGGCACATCTTATGTGTCAGCCACGTGGGTAGGGGTCTGGGGCTGGGAAAACCCCCGGATGAGGGTTCATCCAAGGTCATCCTTGAGATCACTTGCGGTTGTATAGCCTGGACCATCTTGAAGCTGACCCCTTGCTGAATACAGTCATCGATGTAGACTGAAACTTGTTAGTCAGCATCGGTACCATGGCAAAAGCAGAGGCATGTACTGAAGAAGCCCTTGTAGTTGAAATAAGTGGACCTGAATTGGCGAGGCTTTGCAGGCCACTGCTTTCCCATGTCTATGGCTCCAATGAGTGGCGGTGAACAGTCGTGCCACCTTGTGGATACCACTCTTCTGAAAAGTTTCCGCCAACCGTTGTTCAGTGGATGGGTACTTGAGGCAGCTCCGTCCACGTATTCTTCGATGATTGCCTTGCACCACTTCTCTAACCCATTTTGCCTGATGCTGTCGTGTGGCACCCTCCACACTATTGCCATGTTTCTGTTTGTGGTTCTCAGGAGGCCAGGTGCGCAGAGTCCAGTGCCACCTTCCTCGCAGGGTCCCAGGTTGGGCACGGAATTAGTGCTAGGTTTGTCAACGCTGGGTTCTCAGATGCGCTACAGTTCATCAAACTATGACTGTTCGCCATCCTTCATGCAGTGATGAATGCACGAGGGTCTTCATCTCAGCTCCACATCAATGCTCATACGAGTCCAAACTCCATGTCTTCTCACGATCCAATCCTAGGAACCCACACAGCTCTGCCTCGTGTTCTTCTTTCTCCTTCTGTTATAAGAACGGTGAAACATCTGAACAGGGTTTTGGTTCTCGTGTGAGATTGAGTCGCAGCTTTCATATGGACTGTGTCATGATCATGTTGGGAGAACAATTTGTATGATTGTGGAAGACAAGACCAAGAGTGAAGAGTGTCTGTACACGAATGGCTGCTGGGACTCATACTGAGATCCAGATTTGAATTGTTCCTCCCCTTGTTATAGGGATATATCAGTTGTCCCGCTAAGTGCTTCCTTCTACATTACTGTCTAACACTACTGCAGACACTCCCAAAATAGATCTGAGATAGCATTCCCACGATGACAAACATATTTGTTCTGTTCTCTGAATTACGTTTTCTTCGAGATCGAATAGCGGTGCTTAGCATCTTCTATTTCCGTGCTAACTTATCAACCGCTGTGTCAGACGTTCCAGGTGGCACCTTTTCGTTTCCTCCCCTTTCCGTTTCAGCTGCAGCAGATGTGAATGTGAGGGGATGGCCAGAGGATACAGTGAGATACAAGGACATTTAATGAGATTGAGAGACGGACACGTAGAAGCATTTGTTGCCCATAATATTGCCGCGGATGTACACATCGTACGCGGTTCGGAAAGTTCATTCCATCAACAAAAGTTTTGTGCACTCAAAACTTCTTGTGCAGAGTTAAATCTCAGGTGACGCAATCTTGAGGGATATAGCGTATGACAACACCTATATGCAGTGAGTACACATACGGAATTGCATAGCTTTTCCACATGGATGGCAGCTTTTTTTAACATTTTACATTTCCTCTTTGTGCATCCGCTTAGTGCAGGGGGACAGGGGCTTTACTTTCCATTCTCAAATAAGATCAATTTCTTTAAAATAATTAATTTATTTATTAAGATGTATTAATGATTTATTGTTTTTGCTTAGTTGGACTTGAAATGCCTTTCGTGCATATATTGGTAATTTCTGGAATGATCTTTGATTTTAGTAAAATCAGTGCTTTAGTGAATTTAATTGACCAGTATGTTTAGTAATTTACTGTGATAAATTGGCTGTTTGCTGCTAGCAAAATTTGGATTAGAAGTGAATTAAATAACCAAATGATTGATTGATTTTTAGTAATTAAACAAAACCTGTACTTTTGATTGTTCTCTAACATATCAATAACGATTTAATAACTTTTTAACATTCAAATAGATCCGTACTCTATTCACATGTAACTAAACTATTGTAATTGAATTACTGGTCACATGTTGCCATTGACCATGCCAGGCAAGAAACTCCTCATATGCAAAACAATAGAAGAAATATATCTATCCAAATGCACTCCCAAGAAACTCCTGCACATGTTTCAAATGTTTGAACCATCAATTGAAAGGGAAATTACATCAAAATGCCTACCTATGCAAAATCTAGCACCATTCCCTGCCTACTTAACACAAAAAAAACCTAAGCTTAAATGGTTATATAATTCAGGTACATTCTTTTTCGTATGTTGTCATGTTCTCCTAAGGTAAACAAACTGAGACCCTACCTGGACAGAGTTGAAAGCACTAATAATCACTCATTCACTAATATAGAAAGATGCTTGGTTTAGAATCACATCTTAAACAACTATTAGAAGCAAGCCTAATTTTCTCTTGAAAAAATATACAGCACAATATAGTGACTATCAGACTCAAAAGTCAAATCCACAAACACCACAACCACTCGCCTCGATATAATTTTCACAACTACAACCAAAAAAATATACACCAAATCACAGCCACAAAACATTACTTCCTTTCTCAAATAATTCCACAACATAATATCTCCTTACTCATCTGAGACAACCCCACATGGAACATGAAACAGTAACATGTCCCAAATGCCATCTTATTTGTCTCAAAGAACCAATGAATCAGATGACATCACCAAGTTTGTTGATAATAACAAGCCATTCTCATTATAACAAACATCTTCCCTAAGTATCATTGTAAATAACCCCGAGATGGGCCACAGGTTACAAAACAATGTAGGCTCTTGGCCCCAAGATTTGTAGAGTTCCATGCAAAATGAACCACAAACTGCATTCATTCAAACAATGAAATCCCATTTGGCAAAAAAACCGAAAAACCAACACAAAAAACCTTCACTCAAGACCAGAATTATCCATACTACAAAGAATCCACTCCTCCTATGACTCTGCGCAGAATCAAACATCTAGACAATGGAGAAAGGATCCTCTACCACTGACTAAGAGCTGATTGCATCAAAAGAAAATGTCCACACAACCCGACGAACTTCTACATCCAACCCATCCCATCCTTCATCTAACATCACCACAAACTCCATTGATGCACGCGAGCCCCTAACTACCTTTATTCTAACCACAACTTGGCCTTGCAATACAAGCTAACTCAATGCAACGAAAGCCTTGTGAATAAAATACCTTATATTTCTCCTATTACTAAATTACCAGGGCTAAATTACGGACGTTATGTTTGTCTGTGAAACATGGCTCACCCATCTCTACCTGACTCCATTACACAAGTGAATGAGACTATCCATTTTACTGTACAGATCAGAAATCCAAGAGGATGTCGGTTTGCTATCTTCCAAAAAAAGTCCTCCATTCTATAAAAGAACATTCAAATAGTAACTACAGGAGCTTGCTATTTCCTGGACCTCATCTAGAACTGTCCTTAAATACACATTACTACTTAAGCTCCAGTGTACACACGCCAACCGGATGCAAAAAGGACACAGCGGTGAAGCAAAATGTGTCATCCGTTGTTATCCACGCTCAAAAGGGGGCAAAAATTTGCATACCCGGAGCAGATAACAGGGATGCGCGGGAGGATGCAGGGCAATGCAAAGCGGATGCGGAAACAGAAGCCCAGTGGGATGGAAGCGGATGGGAGCAGATGGCGCTCCGCTAGGCTTCTGGGGGGCCTCAGCAAAGCGGACACCGAATGAGAAGAACGGATAAAGAAATGGACGCCGAACGGATGAAGTGGATGCACAGCGGATGCACAGCGGATGCATTGCGTCAGCCCGCGGATATAAGGGAAGCAGCTCGGAAGCAGGTCACCATTCAGAGGAAAGACCTGCTGACGGACGGATTGACAGCCTTGCCTGCCCTGCCTGCATGCCTGCCTGCAAGCCTTGCTGCAAGCCTTTCTGCCAGCCTCCTGCCAGCCTTGCTGTCTGCCTGCCTGACAGCCTTCCTGGCAGCCAGTCTGCCTGCCAGCCTTGCTCCTGCCTTCCTGCCAGCCTTGGTTCATGTCTGTCTGCCAGGCTTCCTGCCAGCCTTGGTGCCTGCCTTGGTGCCACCCTGCCTGCCAGCCTTGGTGCCTGCCTGCCAGCCTTGGTGCCTGCTGCCAGGCTTGGTGCATGCCTGCCTGAAAGCCTTGGTGGCCTGCCTCCCTGCCAGCCTTCCTGCCAGCCAGCAACCCCACAACCATGCGAAAGCAACAAGGCAAGGCCTCAGCCATCTGCTGCCAGCCCTGCCACAGAGGGAAGGCTACCATCTCCGCCCCTGGCCCTCACTCTGGTTCTGCTGGGGCTTCTGCAGACGGCCTTGCTTTCTGGGGCTGGGGTTTCTGCGTGCTTCTGCTTCTGCTTCTGGACGAGCTGAGGACAAGCACTCCAGCAACCAGCCACCTCCACAGCACCTGGACCCTTTCACCCCTGAGACTGAGCAACCAAGAGGAGTGCCAGAGACTCATTTTTGTTTTATAGCTTCTTGTTAATAAAGTCTATTTATGATTCACACACTTGCTTCATTTCTTTTTTTAATAAAGTCTTGCTGGAAACTTTTAAAAAGGTTTAAGCCTTTGCATGCTTATGGGATGGGTAAGAATACCTTTGGGAGGGTTAGGATACCTGTGGGATGGGTAATAGCTGTGGCATGGGTTGTGATAGCAGTGGGATAGATAAACCTCCAGTGCAAGCAAGTGGACTTATGGTCCACCCTCCCAGGTGCCACACTTATGGCCCTTCATTATCAATAATAATGTAATAATTATCCACACATGTCACATAAACACAACTCTTTATTAAATGCCCTGTTCATTGTAGGCAGCCCAAACATACATGGCCCAATCTCATCCGTGTGTGATGACAGACAGCTGAAAGAAGCATCCATTAAGCATCTACCATCCTGTCCTGCCACTCCACTGCTCCAGCTGGGGAGTTTGCACCAGAGTTTCAGGAGGTTGCGCTGCTTCTTCGCTTCATGTGAGGCTCTTGTTGGGGCTGGCACATCCTGAGTGTCGATCAGGTTTCGCCCTTCCTCCATTTCCCATGCTCCATGTCCCCATTGCCTTGTTTGGAGGTCCACAGCCTGTTCTGCAAGACTACGGTATCGGTAGCGGGTGCGCATGAGATTGTGCAGGATGCAGCAAGCGTTCCACGATCTCCTCCTCACGGTCTCTTGGCGATGCTGCATGGTGGTGAGAAGTACCTGGAACCTGTTGGCCAGGATTGCCAAAGGTGTTCTCCACCACCCGCCTTGCCCTGGACAGCCTATAGTTGAAGATCCTCTTTCACGGGTGAGGAGTCTGGAAGTATAGGGCTTCATGAGGTACGTTGTGAGGGAGAAGGCGTCATCCCCACGATGAAGTAGGGACATCTTGTGTCATTGGGCAGGGGTTCTGGATCTGGGAAGCCCACGATGAGGCTGCCTTCCAGCGCCTCCTTGAGGTGACTGGCATTGTATACCTGGGCATCTGAAGATGAGCTGTTGCTTGAAGCATCGATGTACATGAACTTGTAGTCAGCATCGACCATGGCGAAGAGGACGATCTGAAGAAGCCTTGGAGTTGAAATAAGTGGACCCTGAGTTTGGGTGGAGATTTGCAGGCCACGTGCTTGCCATCTATGGCTCCAACGGTGTGTGGTAAGTTCCACTTCTGATGAACCACTGCTCTGCAACTTTCTTCCATCCTTCTTCAGTGGAGGGGTACTGGAGGAGCTCGCCTTGTATTCTTCGATGATGGCCTGACCACTTCTCTGACCACAATGCTGATGGTGTTGGATGGCACCCTCCAGCCTACTGGATGCTCCTGTAGAGGTCCCTGAGGCCAGGGGCGCAGAGTGAGTGCCACCTTGAGCCCAGGTTCCAGGCTCGGTGCCGGAAGCTGGTGTTTGCCTTGGTCAACCTGGGTGTCAGCCGCTGCACAACTTCATCAAACATGGCTGGAGGCATCCTCATGAAGTTCTGGAACGCCCGAGTGTCTTCGTTCCTGAGCTCCACCATCAGCTTTTGTACAGTCCATCCTCTGCTCTTCTGGCGAACCATCTTCAGATTCAGACTCTTTTTGGGTGGCTCCTTTCTTCTCTCAGTAGAGTTCACAGAGCCTCCAGATGGCTTCGCACTGTTGCAGAGATGAATGGTGGTTGCTAAAAAGGACTTTGTTACAATCCACGATGGACATGACTGGATGCTGTGGAAGAGGAAGAGCCAGATGAAGGCTGCAGAGGTATGCACCGCTGGGCTCTGCTGTTCTGAAAGTGAGATGCAGGCGAGTTGCTCCCCCTTTTTATAGGCAGTATAGGTTTTCCGCTATGCATCCTCTAGGCATCCTCTAGGCATCCTCTTGACATCCTTAATATCTTGAATAGGTCCCCTCTGCGAACGTTTTTTCATTTTAAACACTTTGTTTCCATTCTGCATCCACTAGGCATCCGTTCTGCATCTGTTCTGCATCCGTTCCACTTCCTCCCTGCGTCCGGGTGATGGAGTTCTGCGGATGTATATAGCGGACACCTAGCGGATATAGCGGATGCGTAACAGATGCATAACGGATGCGTAGCGGATGCATAGTGGATGCAGAACGGACGAACTGGATACATTTTCCGCGCAACAAGTTTTTGGGCAGCCCAAACTTTTGGAGCGGATGAAACGTCAATAAATGGATGCTGGACGGATAGAGAGAAAGCAAAAATGGAGGCAGTGAGTACATCGCATTTTTGAACGGATGGCAGTTTTTTGCCGTTTTACATCCTCTTGCTCTGTTGGTTGCGAGTGTGACATGGGCTCTAAGTAAAAAAAAATGACCAAGTAGAACTAATTGTCTAAAGCAAAGATTAAACTTTTTTAACTTTCTTAGGTAAACTTTATGACTTTATAAATAAGCAAAATATAACCAAGTAAACTGTATTCAGTGTGTTAAGCAAAGATAAACTTTATTAATTTTCTTAGGTAAACTTTATGACTTTTTAAATAAGCAAAATGAACCAAGTAAAGTGTCTTAAGCAAAGATAAACTTAACAATAAACAAACTCAGTCTGTGACACTATGGAGTGGCTGTGGCTTGAATGCTGGTCTGACGTACCATTGGGGTGCTTGGCACTGAGGGTACAAACTTATTGTTTGATGAGTATCTAGAGCTGTATCTGCTGTGCTGATGAGGTTGAGAGGCCTTCATCAAGGACTTGAGATGTCAGGCCCAATACTGATAGTATTGTCCATTGACGGGCTTGGCTGTGGGTGGAGGAAGGAGGATTAGTGTGGGGCTGTCTGGTCTGCAGCTGGTTGAGGACTGGCATCTGTGGTGTCAATGAATCTGGGCTGGACTGGGAAGTTCTGTCTCTTGCTGTGGGAAGTGCCCGGTAGTCATAGCTTGTAGGTGAGGGCTGTTGTGAAAGCCGTGGAAGGTGTATATATCGGCGCTGGTGAGATGGATCAATCGCTGGGGGGTGGGGTATGGATGTGAGTCGCTGGCTCTCTTGAGGGTTGTGCAGAAGTGCTGTGATCTTCTGCTTCATCACTTTGGTGACTGGTGGGTCTCTTTTCCGTGTGATATCTAGAGTGTCTGTTCAGAGTGATGAAGGCTGGCGATGGATGCCTCATGTTGGACCAACTGAAGAAAGTATCTTTGTGCTGGTCTTCATTGTGTCCTGATCTCCAACAGCACACTGTGGTCCTGGCCCTCCAGTCTGCCTCTCTGCCTGCATCCTCTTGTGATCTGCGTGGGGGGGGGGTGGTTGGTTGGTGTGCTTGCTGTCTTCTCTCCTATTTGTGAGAGCAGGGTGTCATCCTCATGGGATCTCCAAGTCTGCGCGGCGGTGGAGTGCAACTGTCAGGAGGGGGGTCTCTGCTGTGGCCTCTGAAGACACCTTCCTGGACAGGGTATCTGGCTCCTGGCTGGAAGAGGACTGTGGGCTGTCTAGGGAGAGGGGTCTCAAGGGGCTGCTCTTTGGTGGCGGATCTCATCCTCCAGGAAACTGCACTTGGCCATGACGTACATTTCCCAGTCAGTGAGCTTGACCAGTTGCCTGCCTGTGTTTTTGAGGTGTAGCTTGCCATACCAAGTGTGCATGTGCTTCCACCATCCAAGGAGTACTTCTGCAGAGTACTCCAGGCTCTCTGCCTTGTCTCTCCAAAGCTGCTGCTGCTTCTTCTTGGTGTCTTCAATACAGTCTGTGGCCCTTTCTCCAGAGGTACTTGTTCTCCTCAGCCATTCCAGACCTCATCCTCATGCTCCTCGGAAATGGTGTATGTTTCCTCTCTCCCTTCTCTTTCCCTTGCCTCTTCCTCCTCTGGCAGGGGCTTCAACAGGGCCTTTTAGGGGCTTGAGCAGCAGGGCCTTCAGGGCGTTGAGCAGCAGGGTCTTCAGGGGCATGAGCAGCAGGGCCTTCAGAGCCACAGGGATTTGAGGGCCTTGGGGCTGCTCTCAGCCACCTGCAGCAGCAAGCGCTTCAGAGGTCAGTGCCAAGGTGGGATGCTGGTTCTGGCCTTCTTTTCCTTGCCAGGGCTTGAACAAGTAGGCACGGGCTTCCTCTTCTTTCCTGACTGAACGAACCACTGTCTTTCTGCAAGATGTATGTGGCAGCACGTCTTTCCCCTGTATGCTGACTGCGTGTGTGCTGCATCCTTTTATATTCACGGAGCTGATGCAACTCATACTCCCCGCATACGCAGTGAATGCTTTGCATCCGATATACATCCGCACAGCATCCCCTTTGTTTCCTTTAGGCATACGTGATGCGTCCACTTCATCCGCTATGCATCCACCCCTTTCCACTATGTGTCCACTTTGAAATTCTCCCCAGAACCCCTTTGGAGGTATCATTCGCTTCCTTCCGCTTTCATCCGCTAGGCTTCTGATGAACATCCATTTAACATCCCCGCTACATACTATCACGTCCGTTCTTTTCCGTTCTTTTCTGTTCTGTTTATGCAAATTTTCACACTTTTTGAGTGGATGACAACGGATGAAGCCACCCGAAATTTTGCTTGTCCGCTGTGTCCTTTATGCATGTGTTTTTGCGATCCGTCGGCTAGTGGGACCGGGCCTAAAGCTGCTCATTTGTTTCTGTTGATTGCAATGTATTTTTTTTTTTTTGGGGGGGGGAGATCCTGCACAAAGAATAAAAAGCAAAGTCCCTGCCTGCAGGCTTGTTCTCTGATAGGCAGAGTACAATAGAACCAGGCCAAACTGGTAGAATCACCATAGGATTCTAATATATGCCCATTAGTATGTCCAATAAGGCTCTTTAACATCATCTCTGCACTCAGAAGCCAAACATGGCCTTTAAGTTTTTGTAATGATAACAACCATCTTAAGAAGATTGTAGATTTCATGTCTCCAATGAAAACCAATTCATTAGTTTTGCTGTTCATGACTTGATAATAAAATTTTGGTGCACATTTTCTGAAGCTTACATCAGAACATAAAATGAATGTAGCAAACTGAGTTTGTCTCACTGTATGAGGAAACAGAAGCAGGAATATTAATATCAATATATTGTATTCAAATCCGCCTTGCAAAGTCACATTTCCTTTTCTTTCCCCCATTTCTTGAATTATCATGAGAATATCTGATTACTATACTTTGTAGTTTTATTGTTGGTCACTACAACCTCAGGAAGACTTTTGCAATTATAATTCATTATTCTGGTCCCTTTGGATTGAAAATCTTCTGAGACAAAATTTTCAGCTGGTTGTCCTGGTTCTCAAATACCTAACTCGACTCCCCCCATCCCTGCTTCTGACTCCTTCAAGACATCATCATTCGGACCAGTAATGTTTCCCAAAGAGTCACTGCAACATTACAAAGTAACCACACTTCCTGGAACAGCAAAGTATTATCTTCCAGAGTACTTCCATTCAAACAAAATTGGACAAAAGCAATAAAAATCTGCACTGAAAACATTGCTCCCAACATGTCCTCATTTTTATCATCACAGCTTGTAGGGCCATCTCTGGTTGTCTCAAGCCTACCCGAATTGATGACCTCTACCTGCTGTGTGGAATTGCCCCTCCTACAGTCAGAAGAGATGTATTTTCAAGAGTGGAATGCAAAAAACAGGAAGATGACAGTCGCCATCCACTTTTCCAGCATGTTCCTCCACCAAAAAGGCTAAAATCCAGGAAGAGTTTTCTACACTCAGTACAACCCCTGGATGGCAATCCCCAGAGCTGCAGGATAGAAGCCTGGTCAAAACATCTACANGGTGCCAGTGAGCCATGGCAAAATTGGCGCTGCCTGAATCGCCTTAGAACTGGAGTTGGGAAATGCAAAGCCCTGATACAGAAATGGGGATACAACCATGATGGATCCAGAGAATGCGACTGCGGGGAGGCTCCCCAAACAATGGAACACCTATTAAACTGCACCCTGCTACCACAACCCCGTACATCACATGATCTCCACGATTACAGCCCATGTGACAGAGCCTGTGTTCTACAGTGGCTGGGAAAAGTGTAGCGACATGAGAGAAGATCATCTCAGAAGGATCAAAGGCTGAGTCATCCTTGAGCCTCCTCAGGATAGAATTCCATAAATCTATGGGTAAAATTATCTGAAATGATGCACACTATTATATTATGTCCCTCGCTCTAATACTCACCATTAAATACTCTACAAATTATTTGAATTTTAAAAAGATCTGACTCCAATTTATATATATTTCCAAATTGATTTACAGATGTTTCATTACCCAAACTAAGTAACATCCTCAGGGTTAATAAGGAGTGCTGTTTGCTGTCAGTTTATATTGTAGGGGCTTGTCTGTCAGTGTTGATGGGGATGGTCTTAGAGATGCTTGCTGTTGGCTTCTTTGGCAGTTTCTTGATTGGTGTATTGTTTACTTGATTGTTGGTCTGATGTTAACCTTAGAATAAATCTGTGCTGATCTGAGTGTTGATTGGTGCTTGGATCTTTTTATTCATTTTTGGGCTGGGTAATAGTCTCCTTTGTATAATCTACAGATGTTGTTAATGCCTATGGGTCTCCCTGGCATTCCCTGGCTTGGTCTAGGATGGTCACATTTTCCCAATTGAAATTATTGTTAAAACTGTCTATATGTTGTGAAATTAAAGAATTTTATCATGTCTTCTGACATTTGTGGGTGTGGTCTGTCAATCTTCTGCTTAATTGTCCTAAAAAAAATTAAGGAACTTTAATTGGCTTGTGCTATGCTATGCTGATTACATTTATTCTGTTATTGGTTTCTGAGATATTTTTGATGTATGACAGTGTGATTCTTTTTAGAATTTATGTTGGTTATGCTGAATTGGGTTGAATGTTCAGGGACTTTTTTTATAAATGTCTGTTACCGCAGGATATGTTGGATTTGTTGTATAGATGCTCTGTTTCCCTTCTCTGCTGTTCCAGGTTGCTACAGTGTATTTGGGATTTCTAAATAAAGTCCTCACACAGCTTCTGTTATGGCAGGTTGGGTTGTTGATTTAATAGTGGAGCACCTGAAGGTCATCATGCAACATCTAAAAGCCACAGCACTTCCACAAATACAACAAAAATATGGATCAGATACATAAACTATACCTTCATTATTATTAAAAAGGACCAATTAGAGAACACCCACAAAACTATCAATATTTTTTTTAAAAGAAATCCAGCTTACTAGAGAAGAAGAAACAATATCTAATTACCCTTTCTGGACATTCAGATTAGCAGAGAACACAGTGGCAAACTAGGAATGCAAGTCTACAGAAAAACAACCCATACTAACCAGGTACTCCACTATCAAACATCCTATTCTTCCAGGTTTAGGAAGAAGGCAATAGCAAGCAACTATTAAAAATCTTATCAAGAAAACTTTAGGGATTTGTTCAGGTAGTCAACTGGATTCAGAAACTATGAATATATTTTGGGTGGAATATTACTTTCTGGAATTCAAAAGCCAGAAACTTTGAAATCTCTTTTTCATTTCTTAAAGTTGCCTTCCAAATAAATAGATCATTATTTGAATTCAAAAACTGTTTCACACAGGTGATAATTCCAGGCAACTCCTCTCTGGCTGGTTGGAGAAAATGGAAATGTTGTACACGGAGTGCTATATATGTTTCCTACATTTGGGTCCTACCACACATGAAACATAAGAATATAAGATGAAAACTAAGAAATGAATACTAACATGTTAGATAAGTCAGTTTCCAGTGGAAGTTGATTGAAGACAATTTGCTTTTTATTGAAAATAGAAAAGGAAACAATACCTCCATTAATGAAGTCCCTTGACAGTAAATATCTGCAGTCTGAGCATATATTTGGAAAGCTGTAGCTTGCAGAGCAACCTGAATTTGGCTCACTATATAAGAAAACAAAAGCAGCAGGAATATCAATATCAACATTATCAAATCAAATCTGTTTTATGATTCCTTTTTTTAAATTATTATTACTTGAATGATCATAAGTGTCTGTTTTTAAAGGAATATAGTTCACTAAAGAAGAAAGAACACCTCACTACCCTTTCTGGACATTCTGATCAGCAGAATTGGTATTAATCTAGAAAAGATTGTGCATGTAGAGTTATTCTGGTCCCTTTTAAATTAAAACCTTGCATTCCCAGTGATAATACTGCCCTATTATCCCAGATGATGGGAGGTATCAGTAATAACAGTACAGAAACCATATATTCATTTTAGTTTAATTGCAATATTTCTTTCCCATCTGCTCTGTTCATAGCATAACTATTTCCTTATCTGATATATTTATCATTGGTATTTAATTATGGAATTATTTAATTATGGAAAATAAAAGGACCATGTTTGGGGAAAATACAGAGAATTTTATGCATGTTAGATAACTTTTTGGGTTCCTTAGTATTTCCATGTCCAATATTCCAATGTCTTTTGGAGACATTAACTATCATCCCTGTTGCCTGGTTCCCTGACTCCCTGGTTCCCTGTCTTTGTGCCTTCCCATTTCCCTGCTCCTTGGTTTCTTGGCTCCCTGCCTCTCTTCCTTTCCACTTCCCATGATCCCTACCTGTCTGGCTCCCAATCTCCCTGATTCCTATAGCTGAAATTAAACATGTTTACTGACTTCCTATACTGTTAATGAGATCTTTCCAGCTTACCAAGGATTGACTGAATGCTTGAGGGTGAAAAGTGTCTTTCTGCTGAGACAGGCAGCCCTGTTCTAATTAATATAGTATTTATATACTTACATATGAATTGAGAAAAATATTGTTTTCTTTTAGAAGACCTACCAATAGACAATGCAACAGAAGAACTTGGAAAAATGATCACTCTTCTTTTCTTATTTAACTGTTTAAATTAGTTTATGTTATCACATACAAAAATACAAAAGCAAATGATAGGAAAAATAAGGGAGGGGAAAGGGAATTGAAAGATATGGAAAAGAAGGGGGAAAGAAAGAAAAGGCATTGACTTCTGACTTCCTTTAGTGCAGTGGACAAATCTCAAGTTTTTACTTTTTCATAATAGTTTTATAACAATAAATTTATCTAATCGGTAAAACCCAAAATCAAAGTTTCATTTTTTCCACCTCATCCAGAAGCAGTTTCCAACTAGAAATAAAAGTATTTGTATTTTTTTAATTTGTTCAAAGCAGTCAGTTTAGCCACTCTGCTAACTCCATTAACTTTTGCAGCCATTCATCCAGTATTGGGATCAAAACATCATTCCATTTTTATGTGTAGAATACTCTTGCTTTCGTCAACATATATAACATCGAAGTTCCATTTTTTTCCGTTAAGCCTAAAGGAAAAGTCTCTAGTTTTCTTTTTATATTCAGTTTAATAATTTTCTGTATTAAAATATAAATCCTACTCCAATATTTCTTTGTTTTATCACACGTCCACTATAAGTGATAAAAGGTCCCTTCTTTACATTTACATTTCCAACATTCATTTAAAATACCATTATATATTTTGCACAACTTGTCTGGTGTTAACTACTAACCATTTTATGGAAATTTTCTTTTAAATTATAATTTAATGTAAATTTTAAACATTTCTTCCACATATTCTCCCATTATTCTATCATTCTCCCATTGTTCCATCATCATCATCAAAGTTCCTTGCCCACTGAATCATACAATGCTTTACATATCCACTTTCTAGATTTAAATTCAATACTATTTTATAGACCTTATCAATATCATCACTAGCACACAGTATGATTTCCAATTCATTTTTAACAAAGTCAAACCCATAAATCTTTTTGTCTAATTTAAATCTTTCTTTCAAATTTAAATATTTAAACTAATGGCAGACATTACCTTCTGATTCTAGCTTCTCCTCAGACTTGAGGGTAGGATCACCAAAATTAAAATATATTATTTTGTCATAAGTCCACCAGTTTGACTTCATCATCATTTCTTTTCTGAAAAAAAGCTTTTTGTGGGGAAACCCAAAGAGGTTCTTCATAAAAAACCTTGTTTTATACTGTATTTATCCCAAACTCTTAGAATGGCACATCTAACAACATGGTTGTTGAAATGAACATCTACTTTAACCTTGTCATACTATAGATAATTGTACTATCCAAATCTTAATTCATGACTTTCAAATTCAAATAGCCTCTTATTCTGAAGGTTCATCCATTCTTTTAGCCAGACCAAACTACAAGCATCAAAATACAATTTCAAATCTTGTAAACCCAAAGCCCCTCTTTTCTTAGTATCTTGCAGTAATCTGGATCTAATTTTTGGTTCTTTCCCTTGCCTAAACTTAGAAATACCAATCTTCTTGTTTAAATGGAATATCACTTGCAAGTATTGGTAATGTCAAAAACAGAAATAACTTTGGTAATAATCACTCTTCTGAATACCTTGCACAACCAATCAGTGAGAATGAAATATGTTACCATCACATCATTACTATTTTTATCTTGCACACAAGGAGATCTTGGTTGCATTTCATTCTAAAGCTGTCTCTGATTCTTACCAGTGCTGATAAGTTAACAAATAAAGCATCACATCTGACTGAGAATCCTATTACTCTGTTGGATATGTATTCCTATGTAAAATTAGGCATTCAAATTTACAGTTAAGTTATATCTGTGGTAACATTCTGAATAAGAATAACATTTAGGGCTACTTGTTCTGCCTAATATTAAAGAATATAGTGATCATAACAAAGAATTAGAAAAATAACATAACACATAACACTCAGATATCATTTCAGTGGCCAACAATTAATTAGATATATTTTGTATTGCAATATGTGGAAAGCAAATTATTGAGAGAGGATAAAAAGGCATGTAGGAAGGGTTTTTTTCCCTCAAAAAAATATATATATATAAATATTTTTTTATTCCTTACTGTCCATGTTCCCTCGAAAATTAACAGAATCCACAATGAACTAAGAATTCCATGCTTCTCAAGCTCACACCAAGGACCCTATAAAACAACCTCTTTGTACCCTATTTTCTCTGTAGCTACCTCCACAGGCAAATCTCTTTGCTTTTGTAAATAAATAAACCTCCTTTCCTCACAGCATGTCTGATGGGTCTGTGGCATGAAGGTTTACCTTGAGTTTGTATCTATTGTGTGCTCTTCTATTGTTATGGTTGAAGCTGAAGTATTCATTGACAGGTAGCATATTTCAATATATAATTTTATGTACCATACTTAGATTGGACCAAAGGCGGCATAGTTCAAGGTTTTCTAGGTCTAAAATTTCAAGTCTGGTGGCATAAGGTATTCTGCAACAAGTAGAGGAGTGGAGAACTCTTCTTTGTGAAAATGATTCTGGATTTCTCATTGCTATTATATCAGGATAACGCAATGCAGGTCGATGATGAACTGTATTCAAGTATTGGTCGAGCAAATGTTTTGGTATGCTCCAGTTAGTAGTGTGATATTACAAAGAAAAGCTATGCAGGATGAGGTTACAACTCTTAATGCCTTTTGGCTATGTAGTTGCATTTGTTTGACCATTTTGATACATTGTCAAGGTCTTTTTGAAGGGTAGCAGTATTGTCTGTGGTGTTAATGCTTGACATCATCAGAAAGAAAACAGTTGCCTTTGATATGATCAAGAGGTAATTTATGTAGAGTATGGAACAGTTGGTCCTAGAACAACTGCCTTGGGGACACTACTGCTGCAAGGTATATAATTTGATAGGACACTCCCAATTTTTGACCATTTGTTTGTCGTTTGTAGGATGATTTTATCAGTTATGCAGGTGTCAGAGTACATAAGATTTTAGTGTTTAGTAGTTGTCATGTACCATGATCAAAGGTTTTACAGAAGTCTATGTAGAGTTGATCTATTGCTTTGCTGATTGAGTTGTGTAGTCCTTATGTTTTTGGCGTGTAAGAGTTGCAGATTACAGGATATTTTTTTTGTCTGAAACAAATTGTTTATTTAGAGAGTAGGTTGTTTGTCTCTAAGTGGAGATAATGGATTGGTTAATAATTGATTCCATGATTTACAGGTGATGCAGCATAAAGAGATTGATCTGTAATTTTCAACTAGGCTGGAGTCTCCCTTTTTGAAGATGGAGTTGATCATGGCATTGACATGGTTTGGCAAGACTGGTCCTGAAGGATTTTCATCGGATTATGCTTAGAGGTTCGGCTTATGGCAGTGGATAGCTTTTTTAAAAAGAAGGCCATATCCTGTCCGATCCAATAGATAGAGATGGTTTTAGATTGCATAGTGTTTTTTCAACATTGCCTTCTGTAAAAATCATATATATTAGATATTGTAGTTGTCAGTGGTTCGACTAGAAATACTGGGCACAATCCTGTGTGTTTACAACTTTACTGAGCCAAAGAATGTGTTAAAGAGGTTGGTTTTAATGGTGTCGTCGTTGCAGTCTTTACCATTAGGTCCTTTCCGGTGTGGAGTGGACTTTGAGTCTTTTAGTTTGTTGTTTACAAAATGTAGAAAGCATGGGTAGAATTGATATATAGAAGGTTTTCCTCTTGTTTAATGTGATAATTGATGCATTCAGTCTTTATCTGGTGGCATAATTTTTGTATCAGCTTTTGAAGTTGGCAATGTGACCAGATTTGTTTTTCTGCCAAAGTGATTTCTTTTTGGAATGAAGCTTCCTTATTGTTATCGGTAATCTGTTTTTTTCTGGTTTTGGGAGTTGTTATTGGTAAATATAGTGTGGTGACTCTTTTGACTTCAAGTAAAAATATATTGTGATGGTCTTCAGCAGTACTGCATCCAGTGCATTGGAATTGCCAATCAAGAGATGAGAGCTCGTTGTCTCTAAGATCAGAGTTGCTTGTTTTGAAGCTATAATTGGGGATCCCATCGTTATGATGAATTTTGTGTGTACGTATGTTGAGACAAAAGTCAATCATATTGTGGTCACTGCTGGAAAAGGGTTTTTTAATTTGTACTCCATAAATTGAATCCAAACTCTTGTAGAAGATGAGATCGATGTGGTTGTTAAGTCTAGTATTGTTGGTTACTAGTTGTTTCAGTCCCAGATATGTTTCACCATTGTAGAAAGTTTCATGTATGGGTTCATTTTTACACTCATTTAGGCTCCAATTAATATGAGGTAGATTGAGGTCACCAAGAAAGATAAAAGCATGTGGGCAGTATGTTGCCCATGTTAGTGGTGTGTTTAGTTTGTTTGCATGTTCAGTGTAATAATCAGGGGCTCTGTAACATAGTAAGAACCGGAATGTGATATTTAAGGACAGTTCACAGATGATGGTCTCAGGAATAGCAAGCTCCTGGGAAATTTGGATGTTTTTTAGATGTAGGGATTTTTTATAGAAGATAGCAACACCACCTCCTCTACAGATTTCATGATCTGATCAGTAAACATGATAGTCTCTTACTGTGGTAATGGAATCAGGGAGACATGTGTTGAGCCATGTTTCACAGGCAAATATAATGTCAAATTTAGCCATATTTAGTAAGAGAAGAGATTCAGGTATTTTATTTACAAGGTTTCTTGCATTGAGTAGCTTGTATGTAGCCAGTTGTGGTTGGAATAGAGGTAGTTCGGGGCATGCATGCCTAGTTTTGAGTGATGTTGGATTGGATTGGGTGGGGTTGGATGTAGAGTTGTGGGTTGTTTGACTTTCTTTTGATGCAATTAGCTCTGTCGTCTATGTATAAGTCCTTTTTTCTCCATTGTCTAGACGGTTTTTGAGTTCTGCGTGGAGTTCATGGGAGCAGATTTTTTGCAGTATGGATAAGTCTGGTCTTGAGCAAAGTTTTTTATGGGTGGGATTGGATTTTGCAGTGGCATTTATTGTGTGAATGATTATATGTTTGCTGGACTCATTTTTGTGAACAACTCCACAAAATCTTGGGCCCACAGAGCTGTCATTGTATTTGTACTGAGGGCCATCTCTGATTATTTCAATTATATCTTCAGGAGAGATGTTTGTTGTATTTGAGTTGCTTATGATATCGTGAACTTTGGTGATGTCATCTGATTCGTGTGCCATGTTTCCCTATATGAGAAGTGTTCTAGTGTTCACATATTTTATTCGATTTTTTTATGCAATTTTAGACATCTGTGATGTACCACCAACTGGGGACATAGATAATGAGTAATTTATTCAATGATTTAGTTCATGTTCCATGTTCTGATCTTTCAACAAGTAACAAATATCTGCAAATATTGTGCTTATTTTCTTTCTTTTCTCAAGCTTGATTGATTATCTTTAAATATATCTGTATTTGTCAGCAAGTAAGGTGTAGTGGTTAAAGGGCCAGGCAATTAGCATAATTACTCAGTAATTGTCCTTTCCTAGATCCAAAAGCCAAGGAGAAGGAGAAGTATTTCTATACAATGTTTCACTCTACAGAGATTTTTTTTTATTTTTAGTCCAAAGAGAAAATTTAATATGGCTTCATTAAATATTCTAAACTTATACACTTCAACTGATGTAATAAAGAAGTTTTAAATTGCACCTTCATGTGTTTAATCCATATTAATAATTTGTAAACAAATCATCTAAATTTACTCTCCAGGGGGCTTATTAAAAATATAGAAGTGCTGTCACTTTCCCAAAGATAATTATTTTCATTCTCATAATTTTTAGTCATTTCATGGAAACAAATATCCACTTAGGTTTTCTCAGAGGCAGTTTGAATTAATTGAAAAAGTAGGCTTAATTGGAATAGTAGATAAAATCTTCTGAGATTTAATGTATAAAAGTATTAACATTTCAGAGTAATGTTATTTATGTTGTAAACTAGCACAACTTAATTAATGCCTATTTAACAAACAGTATTCTTTTGTGATAAAAAAAGTTTTGTCAATTAAAATAGTGCAGAATTTGAAATGGCTATTGTGCAAAGGAAAAAAATTCATCTGTGTCTATGCTCGATAATACAATAATACAAAACTTGTATCTTTGCTTTTAATAGAATGGCTGTATTCCCAATTGTCTATCAACTTGGGTAGTTGAAATGAATTATTGCTTTCATTTGGGATAAGAAAAAAAAGTGAGAAACATGTGTAAGACTAAAAAAGTACCTATAGATCAAAATTCTTGAAGCTTGAGTTTTCACTATTAAATTTTACATATTTCCTCCCACCAACAACAATATTTAGATTTGGAGAAGGCGGAGCTTCGTCTCGGTGTTACAGCTGCGATCTCGGGGCTCTGAGATAGCAGCTGATATTTTCGCCCCTGCACAGCTGGTCGGGGTCCTTAAACTGGACCTACAACCATCCCGTAGCAGACGCGGGATTGGTGAAGGACAGCTAGTCCAGATCCCAAGAGATATCCGGCAAAATCTCTGGATTTGATCTGGAGAGAAGCCCGTTTTGCTGGCAGCGGAAAAGGCAGCCTCCAAAAGCCTGCTTGCTCGGGAAGTCGGGAAGCTTCCAAGAAAGAAAGTGGCTTGAGCGAGGTGGTGTGTCGGTTGGGTGAGAGGAACTTCTTTTGTATTGTACAATGGTTGAGACTTGAAAAGGAACTAATGCTGTGGAACAAAGGAAAGTAAATGCTGTGAACTAGTTATATGTTTTAATGTTTGACTGGAGCTGGTGGGTGAGGTCGGACCGTTTTTGTTGGTAAATGATGTCAAATTTTTGTAAGGACTTGATCTCTTTCCTTATTTTTTTTGTTTTTTTGAGCGACTTTATATGTCGACTTTGTAGGTAACCGGGATTGAATTTTCTCGTATATTATTATTTATTCTTATGATTCACTCTGCAGGCGTCCTTTTGATTTTTTGATTTTTTTTAATTTTCTTAGGTGATAGAGGCTCCTTTGGTTGACTTTTTTTTTTTTTTCCTGTTGAAAGTTCTTTATAAATATTGTTTTTCTTCTCGGCTTGGAGTGGGGAAAGAGTATGGACAGAGATGTTGCAGGACACTGCCAACTCAGTAGGCTTTGAAAATAGGTTTAATTAGTGAAGCGGCGGGAGAAAAAAGTGTATGAAACAGCTCCTTGTTTCAAGGACAATTTTAATGTGATAAGAATAGAGGGAGGAACACAGTAAAAATATTATTAGGCAGGGTGCTGGTTCGCTGTGAGCTCTGTATCAATATTGTCAACTAATTTTGAGGGCTTGGCTATTTTGAAGCTGCTGGAGCGAAGCAGAGTTATTAAATAAGAGCCTGGATAGATAGATAAATGCAGTGTGCAGTGCATTAGTTTATAGGTATATATATTTATATCTTGTGAAAGTCCTAAAGCTCGCCAGGCCTTTTTTGTTAAATTTGTCAGCTTCGAGTCATTTTTTGTTTTTTTATTTTAAAGGGGAAAGCCTCAGAGTTCTTTTTTTTCTTTTTTTTCCTTGCCTACCTTCATCTATTGTTTATTGGGACCACTTTGTTTTTTCTTCTTGCGATTATTTTCATTTTTTTTTCTTCTGATTTTGTTTTCTTTATGGTGGATTACTGTCAATTGGACTAGGGTCTAGAAGAACCTGAAGACCTTTCTTTTTCCCGCTTTTTCTCTTTTTCTTATACTTTGGTTTCGGTGTTTTTTAACTATTGAAACTTTTTTATTTGGAAACTATAATTGGCTACTTTTCCAGCTGATTAAAAGACTAAAGAGAATCCTGAAGCTTTGGAAGCACTAAAGGATGAGGCAGCTGAAACCAAACCATGCGGACATTTCGTACTTCTACCCTCTGCTTCCCCATCCTTGCTGCCTGGACAACATGGGTTAATTCAGGACAACGATGCTGAAATGAATGATGAAAAACAACGAAAAAGTAAACTTAGCAAGATGCTTGATGGCAAAGGAATTCAAGGAGATATTAAGATAAAAATTAGATTGCTAATTGAATCCAAAAGAAAATAGCAGAAAATCTGATAGAAACAAAGTTTGGAAAATATTTAAATGCAAATGAATGGCTGAAGTATGAGGAGGATTCCAAAAAATTGAGGGAAGAAAGGAAAAACAAAGAGGGACAGAAGATTGGCGCCAATATTGACACTAGATTAACAGTGGTAGAGACAAGAAAAAAAGTGGGGATGTTGGAGGTGGAGATGGAAAGGTTCAGAATTTTATCCTTAGATTTCAAAATAGTAGAAGATGCGAACAAAGGAGAATAATTTGGCCTGCGATAATGGTTAGAAAATGTTGGCAGATTTCTGGAAATTACAGAGTGGAAGGGGCGAAAAAGATGATGGATGGAGTAGATGAGGTATATCGAGGTTTATACAAGATATGCGCATGAGAAATAACATTACCAAGAGGTAGTCACCATAGATTAGATTTTGTGAGCACAAAAATCTCCATCAGAAAAGCAGCAGAATATTACAAGTGAGGTATTCAGAAGAAAACGATTGAAAAGCTGAGCTAGAAGGCTAAACGAGATGTGTGGAGTTTTAAAAACATGAATATCCTAGAAGAGTGAGAGAGAATTGAGAAGAGAATACCCCGATTCTGAACCAAAAATGCTACTGGCTCGGAAAATGAGCAGTGGAACTATAGATGGCTGAGTAACACGCAGAGAGGACTTCAATCTTTTATGTTGGCAAGTAGCAAGTGAGACGATAGAATTGATTCGAGTGTGAAAAAGGCTCAGAAACGCCTCTTCTTACGGCAGGATTTTTTTGGAAGAGGAGAAAGAGAGGATCGCCGCAAGAGGATAAGGAGGTCTCATTAGATTGAGGATTTTCAAGGAGGGAACAGCACTGGAGATTTGTACAAAAGATGAAAGCGAGCGTGTGTTAGGTAGCGACAGGCTAGACAGGTAAGCAATAGAACCAAGCGTGAAGTGGGAGGGTGCACGGAGAGCTCGTTAGGAGCGCCTACAATATAAAGCATAGATCATGGGACAGAACACAAAAAAGCTGATTACAAGCATGAAGTATCAAATGCGGACTTAACTTTGCAGCTGTTAAAAGAAGAAATCGCTTTCAATAAATTGAGAGAAAGTTAAGAAATTTGATATAAATTTTGCTTACAAGAAGTTCTATACTTAAATAAAAACAACATGCAGCAATTGTTTAGTAGCAAGCAAATAATTAGGTGAAGAATTATTTACTTCTTTGGATCTCCAATGTAAGAAAACGGGAGGAGTGGCTTTGACTACATTAAAGAGGATATTCCAAGCAAAAGCAGGTGATTTACACGGTATGGAAGACGGGCGAGCATTAAAGTGGTGGAAATTATATGGACCAATAATAGAAAAATACTCCTAATTGCAAATTTGAATGTCCGAATGATACAAACAAGAAGAGTTTTTATAAAAAACTACATATGGGAAATAATTAGACTGGACTATATTAATATGAATTATGATGGGAGACGTTGTAAATGGAATTTGTGGAACAATAAAGTTGGACTATAGCTCAAGCAACAATAAAACAAAATAAAAGGTTCTCCCCTAAATCTTTGTTTAAAATGACAGATGAATTAAGGCCTTAAAAGATCTATTATGGACGAAGAAGAAACGTAAAGCTAAACAATGATAACTTGTTTACTCTAGACTAGAGCAGCATTTATGCATGGTCCAAGTAGATATGATTGGATCTTCAACGAGCAATTAATAATCCACTAGTGTGCGAAGAACACAAGTATTGGATAATAGCAGATGACTATTGGGGCAGACCGATAGTGCCAGATGCGAGCAATGTCATTAGATGTGAAGACTGGAGTGGTAATCCAGAAAAAACAGGAGTTGAGATGGGAGCACTTAAGACCGAAGCACTATTTTTAGGGAAGGAGATGGACTTTCGATACAATGGATGGAGAAGGAATGTGGTGTATTGTTTTTCTTTAGTAAAGAAAATAAAAACAAGAAGCTATGTACTTCATACAAGAATGTTTGGGATAATGCACATGAAGCGCATACTGCTAGAGGTTTGGATAACTAGTATATTTTATACAAGAAAAAAGAATATTAGGAAAAGAGCAAGCCTCGGAAGATCATTGGAAGGATTGAATAGCTAAAAGAGCTGTGAAAAAAGAATTACAGGAAAACGTCGCCCGGAACAGAAAAAAGGTATTGGAAGATTTGAATTGGCTGGGAGTGCTCATCGTATATGTGCGATAAAATGGCAATGTAATAGAAGAAGAGAAGACTGGAGCACAGGCAAATTAGAAGAATTTTAAACAGAACTAGGGTTGCTATGAAAGATGCACAAATAAACCAACGGGAGTAGAGTGGCTTAGCGCATACTAAGACTTGAGAAAAGGAGGACAGGAGGGCACCATCAGAGAAAGAGGATATTGAAAAACTAATTACGATGATCACAGGCCCAAAGTTTGTTGTGGGTAATATGGCAGGAAGAAAGGAAATTTACCATTCGCCCTGACAGCAAGATTTGCTATGGGCAGACTAATATAAACAAGAGAATAATTGATGAGTTGGAATAAATTAAAACAGTATTTTAGGCAGAATGGCTTAACTTTAGCCGGAATGATTCCTAAAAGGAGACTGAAGACAATTGTAGAAAGTAATATAACAAGTGATGCGAATTAAATGAAGCATTTTAAGAGACAAAACGAAGTGCGAAGCACCAGGTCCAGATGGGGCTTCCGGCAGAAGTTATATAAAAAATTTCAAGAATTTCATGTGAGGGTATCTCCATATGTTTAGAAGGTTATGAAGTGTGGAATGTTAGTGTTAAAGAATGATGAACACCGCATAACACTGGTCAGGCTCAGGAGGCCTTGTATATTACAACTTGATTCTACAAAGAAGAGGCTGCAACCCGTTGCAGAATTAAGAATGGGCTAGTTAGACCTAATTTCTTAATTGAAGTGCCAGATTAATAGAAATCTTCTTGGCTTCACATTGTTAAGCAGAAATGAATGAATAAAAATATCTTAAATAGATTTTTATTCACCCAGATTGCAAAAATGGATTTCTGCCAAAG
The DNA here is from genome assembly GCA_004320025.1 of Laticauda laticaudata. Classification (NCBI taxonomy): domain Eukaryota; kingdom Metazoa; phylum Chordata; class Lepidosauria; order Squamata; family Elapidae; genus Laticauda; species Laticauda laticaudata. Next base: position 29,151 of record BHFT01016446.1, read on the forward strand.
AGAAGCAAACTTAAGAGGACTCTGACATAATTAGTGCAGCGTACAGTGATCGTTTGGATACTTTGAATAAATTGTTATGAGGCTCATCCTGGAAGGGAAGCAAAATGCGCCTTTGATAATTTCTAGACTGCTTAAAGGCCGATTTTGTGCACCGATGTTGAAGCTGGGATGGATTTAATGTTATTGACTAATTTGAAGGCAGATGGTAGTTTTGTAGCAAGAAGTTTTAGGTTGCAAGCAAAGAAGCCAATTATATAATAAACAGACAGCAAAGGTAGACTGATGGAGGCGAGAATTTACAGATCTTTATTCAATATAAGAAAGAGGCACAAAGACGAAAGGGTGTCCGTCTATCTCCTTTTGTTTATTCATATCTGACTTTGGAAGTGTTGAATAGAGAAAATAGTTACGAGATGAGGACAAAAGTATAAAGAGGAATGGAAAATTTAAAAAAGAAGGAGATTCAAACTAACAAGCTTTTGCTGACGACCTTAGCTTTTAGTTCTGGGTGAAGACG
>BHFT01016447.1:0-15544 GCA_004320025.1 Laticauda laticaudata
TGGATGGCAAGCTGTTTTGTCCGTTTTACATCCTCTTTGCATCCGTTGGTGCAGTGTGACAGGGGCTTTAGTCTCCATTAGACCATTTCTTAATAATTCCTATTAACTAGACTTATGTGCCACATAAAATGTTAACAAACTCTGGCATTTCACAGCAGGTATTTCATTTCAATGAAAAGGATTAAAACCCTATGAAGCCTAGAATAGCACTCCTAAAGCTAAATCCAAAAATATTAAAGAATTCTGGGAAGCTTGGCATTCAGATATATCAGCCTTCCACAGGCTCATAGAGATAAATAACATTTATATACACCATTGAAAAGAAACAATAGAAAGCAATAAAAAGCAATAAAAAGAAAACAGCAAGACCAAAACACCTCCTACCTAGCCATGAGTGTTCTCATATTAACATTTGGATTAATACCAGAAAAACAATCAAGTTAGAACTCATGATGTTACCTAGATAGGTAATGAAACATCTGCAAAAAAAGAACCAAGCTCAGAAAGCATCAAGGACCCCTCAAAAAATTAAACAATAAACAACAGCCTAAACAAAAAATACCAAGAAGAAAACAACATCCCCACCAACATTGACAGCTCAAACTTCCCCCCCCCCCCGCCTTTTCCCGACTTCCTTCTCTTCCCCGCTTCTATCTACTCTATCTATCTATCTTTATCTATCTATCTATCTATCTATTATATCTATATATCTCTATCTATCTAATTATCTTGGCTGTGTTCTGATTGGCTGGGGGTGTGTTCTGTTCAGGTGGGGGCTTGGTTGTGCTCAGGTTAGTCTTAGTTGCTGGGGATTTGAGCTGGTGAGACTGTGATCCTGTTGTTTGGCTTTTGCGTTTGTGGTCATGTCATGGTGGTTGTTAGTTGCTTCTTTGTATGGGTCAGAGGGGTCTGAAAGCGCGGTAGTGATGCAGCTGTGGTATGGCTTCTAGTCCGTGGTCATGTCTCATCTTCTGTGTGGGTGTGAGTCTTTTTTTCTACGTGGAAGTGTGCTGTAGCATCTTGTGTGGCACTCGTGGGTGTGGGTTTCTGTGAAGAATGACACCAGAAGAATGAAGAATGACACCAGAATGACACCCACGAGTGCCACACAAGATGCTAACCACCATATTTCCCGTAGAAAAAAGACTCACACCACACAGAAGATGAGACACGACCATGGACGCAGAAGCCATACTACAGTTGCATCACTACCCACATCAAACCCCTCCGACCCATACAAGAAATGAACTGATACCCCATGAAGGGTGTGGCATGACCACGAACATGAAGCCAAACAACAGATCACAGCTCACAGCTCAAATCCCCAGCAACAAAGACTAAACCTGAGCACAACGCAAGCCCCCACCTGAAGAGAACACACCCCAGCCAATCAAGAACATAGCCAACCCCCCTACCAATCAGAACACACCAAACCCCAAACCAATGAGAACACACCCCCACCCAATCAGAACACAGCCAAGTCCCCACCCAATCAAGTTCACACCCCACTGAGCAGTTAAAAGGAAGAAGCAGCTGCAAGCTCACATTACTCTGAGAAGCACAGAGCTGAAGAAAGAAGCCCTGAAAATGCATGAATGAGACTTCATCGAAACGTCGCCTAGATACTTCAATTTTATGCGGGAGAAAACCCGAATCCAAGATCACATAACAAATACTCGTGAAAACCTCAGAAAATATATATTGTTCTGTCTTCTCAGAGTAAGTAAGTAAGTAACTCTGAGAAGTAAGTAACTCTGAGAAGCACAGAGCTGAAGAAAACAAAACTGAAGATGATGAATGAGACTTCATCAAAACGTTGCCCAGATACTTCCAATTCTACGTGGGATGTTTAGCTTCCTTCGGGTATTATCCCACCGTCATTGTTAGTGCTGTTACAGTTGTTAGCAACGTTTCAGCAGAATCCCATCTGCCATCATCAGGCTTCTGTATGGATGGTGGGTCTCAACAGCTCCTGTTTCAAAATTCGAGGCTGGTCCATTCTGATTGGCTAGGAACCTGGGTCTGTGTTCATTGGACTTGGAGTTTGATTGATTGGTGTTTCTGTTTCTCTGTCTGTTTTGTGGCTTTGATTGGCTGAAACCAGGGTTTCCATGGTGAACTTGATTTTGGGGTGTGTGTTGTTTAGGTGTGTTAGGAAATTGTTTAGGTTTTCTTTTCCATGGGCCAAAATCACAAATGTGTCATCGATGTATGTTAGCCATAGTTTGGGTTTGTGGGTGGCATTCCAGGGTCTTGGATTCGAATTCTTCCATGAACTGGTTGCAATGACGGGTGACAGTGGTGATCCCATAGGGGCTCTTCAATTTGCTTGTAAGTTCACCCATGGAAACGGAAAATAAACAAACAACTACCATTACTAGATGTACTAATCTACAAAAGAACAGATGGCACACTGGGACACACATTATACCAAAAGAAAACACACACCAACCACTACCTCATACAACAAATTGAAGAGCCCCTATGGGATCACACTGTCACCCGTCATTGCAAACCAGTTCATGGAAGAATTCGAATCCAGAACCCTGGCTAATGCCACCCAAAAACCCAAACTATGGCTAAGATACATCGATGACACATTTGTGATTTGGCCCCTTGAAAAGAACACCTAAACAATTTCCTAACACACCTAAACAACACACCCCCCTAAACCATCAAGTTCACCATTGGAAACGGAAATAAACAACAACTACCATTCCTAGGTGTACTAATCTACAAAAGAACAGATGGCACACTGGGACACACATATAACCAAAAAGAAAACACACACCAACGCTTACCTCAACGCCCAATCCCACCACCACCAGCACAGATAAATTCCGTGGCGAAAACACTAATTACCAGAACAAACGCCTGGCAGATAAGACACATATAAAGACTGAACTATGCCACCCTGACTGAGTATTGACAGCAATGGCTTTCCACAAAAACAAAATCACCAGCTTGATCCACAAAAAACACACCAAGACATAACAGAGACCTAAGAAGACCACAGACCTATGGAACAGCTGTCTTGCCCTACATAAGAGGTAATCTACAGATAAATCAGTAAGATAACTACACAGGCATCACATCAAGACTGCTCTTCAAAACAGGCAAAAAAATAGCAGCCATCCTTTAGAAACCCCAAAGAACAAAATTGACGGTGGAAAACCAAGGCATATACGAAGTTCCCTCTACATCATGCCCGGCCACATACATTGACAGACCAATAGAATGAATAAGTACCGCCTAGATGAACACAAAAAAGTGCCAGTAAAAGCTGGAACACACCTCCTCACTAGTCCAAACATGAAAACCACAGGTCACAACATCAACTTCAATGGCACTAAAACCTAGCCCACTATTAGAAAACCCAACCACAGAATCATCAGAGAAGCCATAGAGATTGAAAAAAGACCTGAAAGAATGAATAGAAGAATGATTCCAGCAGACTGTCAATCATTTGGAAGCCTGCACTCTCAAATAGAAAGATCTCCACAAACACAAAACAGACAAACACCTGAGCACAACAGACTCCCTCTGATGCCTCCAACTCAAACACCCCCGCACCAGGCACCAGGTGAAACCTAGCTTCCTAATGGATTGCAGGTCCTTTCACATGAAGCCAAGCTGCACTGAAAGCCTCCAACACAGGAACAGAGTGTTGCCAGCCAATCAAAGCACAAAAACAGACAGAAGAAACCAGAAACACCAATTCAATCAAACTCCAAGCCCAGTGAACACAGAGTCAGACTCTTAGCAATCAAAATGGACCAGCCTCGAATTTGAAACCAGAAGCTGTGAGAGCCCATATCCATATACAGAAGCTGATGATGGCAGGATTGGAGATTCTGCTGAAACGTTGCTACAACTTTGAAAGCACTACAATGATGTGGGATAATACCCAAAGGAAGCTGAATAGCACACATGTAAGTACCCGCGAAAGCTTAAAAGAACATATATATATATATGATTTGTCTTCATTTCTTCTTTGTCTCTGCACAGAGTTCTTTAGGGCTTTAACAAGCCTCTTTTGTCAGTCCAATGGGAAAATAGTTGGCTATGTCACTCTCTTGGTTTGTCATTTGTATTTTCCTTTTAAATTTTAAAACTCTGGCCAGTTTCTTTCATAGATCCAATGAAATATCCTTCATGAAGACATCCTCTTGGCCTGTCAGTTATAAATCCACTTTTGGTATCATCTCTATCTTGTCATATAAAATTTGCTCTTCATCTGTCATTTCTTGAATTACATATTTTGGACATAGTCTATAGAAGCAGACATTCTTATTGACATTGTTGATACTGTACCTACTATTCTCTGATCCCATTCTTCAAAAGTCCTTCAGTACTTTGACTGTTATAATATTCTGCAACATTTTACACTTTGTAAATCTTTCCTTTCTCCAAAAACTTTTCTCTCTTGTCTAATGCCCAGTTTTTGAAATTATGAAATTGCTTCTTTGTTATGTCTTGAAAAAACCAAAACAGAATCCATTTTTCACAAGAGATCGCTTGGTCTATACAATTAATTCCAAAATTTTGTAAACTTGTAGAATTTTTATCTGGACACTTAGTCTGTATAACTTTCTGATCAAAATCTCATTTAGTTTTTTGCTGTTTATTTAATATTTTGCTGTTTACTTTAAATTCCTTTTTTTTTTTTTTTTNCTTTTTTTTTTTTTTGCTCAGGATTATAGGCGGATTCACACAGCATTTCAAAGTTGTCATTCCAAAGGCTTATAGTAGTTTAGAAGTAGCTAATTTTACTTCAAAAAGTGATTAGAATGTGAGGTTTGCAAATTTAGTGTCCTTTAAAAGTTTCCAGCATGATTATCAGGAAGATGGTTAATCCTCTTCTGATGCTCAAACCTGTCTTGCAGTTTCCTTGTGAAGAGCAGCTGTCCAGAGCACATGTGAGTGATCTCTCATTTTATCCTTATCCACAGAGATTCCAAAAAACAGTCTAACTCATCGGTTCCTTGGTCTTTGCCATGACTGTTGACTGTGCTTTTGCAAAACCATCTTCAGTTCACCATACCTCCTACAGATGTCCTCTCAACCATTATCTAGTAATAAATGAGAGGGCCAGTCAGGTGTATTATTGAGATCTGGTAGGTTCACCTTTCTGAAATATGCCTATTGGGGCAGGAATGGTAGATTGGCTGCTGTTATCTGAGACAGCTTGATAACTTTCATAGGCATTGCTGCACAAATAACCAGGTGTACGTTTCTAGTAGGATTTAGCTCTAAGGACAAGATAGGACATCAACTACAACACCAACTTCTTCCTGCATAATGGTTTCCCTATCCAAGTTGCTTGAAGCCATGGCTGGATTAATGATAACATTATTGGGGGATTTAATTTTCCCTCTCTGGGTATGGATTCCCAAGCAGCTCAGAAGTTCATGTCCACTGTGGCCACCATGGACCTGACCAAGTTCTTAGGGGCCTGATTCACAGCAATGGTAATGCACTAGATTTTATTCAGGGAAGAGGTAACCATTAGTCCATTGCCATCATCAGAACCTTCTTTTTTATCCCTAGAGTTGTCTGAACCCACCTCACTGGATGGAGGAAAAATCTATTCATTTAGTCCACCCAGATGCCTAATGGCCCTGCTTGTTTCAGAGGGACCTTGGGACAGTAAGTGATGAACTTCAACTGAGGACTGGTCATCAGTGGTGTGATTCAAAAAAATTACTACTGGTTCTATGGGCATGGCTTGGTTGGCATGGCTTGGTGGGCATGGCAGGGGAAGGATACTGCAAAATCCCATTCCCTCTCCATCCCACTAACCTACCTTCCAGCTCCGTTCTCCTGTGCAGGGCAACAAAATCACCTGGAACTTGGGAGTCAGAGAATAGATGGGAGTGGGCCAGTCAGAGGTGGCATTTGCTGGTTCTCTGAACTACTACTGGTTCTCCAGAAGTGGTCAGAACCTGCTGAATACCACATCTGCTGGTTATACCATGGATCTTTGTTCAGGTTGTACTCTGGGAGCTTTCTCTGTCCATTGATCCAAGAGAGCTTAATGGTTTCCTTAGAAACCCCAGGCTATGAAATGACAGAAGAAATACCCAGTAGAAGAAGAATGAATCTTATCAAACACAGGTAAAAGACTTTCTTAAGAATTATCTCTAACAACAGGAATGGGGAAACAATTTGTCTGCTCTTTTCACATCTGCAGATAGCCATCAGTAGCGGTGTTTCAAGTAACCCACCAAGAGGGTCGGGAGGAAAATTTATAAGACTACAGATTCACTCTAGCTGCCTGAGCCCTTTGGAATTGACTGGCACAACGTTTAGCAGAGTTATTGGGAAGAATTGGGGCTTGTCTGTACTAAGAAAGTCAACAGGATCCTAAATGCTATGGACAAGTCCTCAGGAAACTGGTGAATATAGTCCTCTTCTGTTGCCATTTGTATGGGATACTTTCTGTAAGGGCAGCAGACGGTTTTAATGTTGCCTTTTTTATGGAAAGTTTTAGCTCTGTATATTGTAGGTTTTCAATGTTTGTACAAGTAGACAATAATAACAAGTAATTTTAAAAAATGCAATTATGCTTTGTTGCAAACGTTATATTAAAAGCCAGTTTTAATTTAAGAAGAAGTGGGGGGGGGGTTTTCTTGTTTTTTCTTTGAANAGTGGGGGGGGGGGTTTTCTTGTTTTTTCTTTGAACCAGGAGGAACAAAACTGTCTTGAAAAGTAACCCAGTGCTGCTAGGCTTCAATTGGCAGAATTAAACTAGACCAAATCTTTGTTGCTCAGCATTCAAGCAGCATCCTTTCTGGAGAAGCAAAGAAGAGAATTGATTTCTTACTCCATACCTGAATCTAGTTATGGATTGTCTGCAATCACATAAGATATAATTGCCTGCTTTAAATTCTTCCTTAGGCAAGAGAGTAGCTAGACAAACACATGTGCGCACACATATACAGCATATTATCTCCTTGGTCTGCAGCAATCCCTATGCACAGGTAACATCCTTTTCTTCTTCTCCTGGATGCCTATGTCATTTATAGCTCAATCCTACATCTGGCAGCTTACATCTATGCACTGCCATATAAGCCTACAATTGAATTTTAAAACACAGAGAAGATCTATGCACTGCCATATAAGCCTACAATTGAAATTTAAAACACAGAGAAGGCAATGAGCTTTTGTTAATACAGTCTTCTAGAATTGAAAAGGGGCAGTGAGATCACCATGCCCATCCCCATCCAACCCAGTCATGGTTGTTCAGTGTTTGCCTGAAGAAATCTCATCATTGTGTTGGTAAATAACTGACTGTTGAAGTCCTCTTATTATTTCCCATCATTCCATTGGAATATACCTTCCTGTAATTTGAATCTATTATTATATGTGCTGCACTCTAAGGGTTTTTTTTCTATTCTTTTCAAGATATGAACTATTCCATGCAACTTTGGTGGAATCTTCATTTCTTCTAAAAGAGAATGTATCTGAGGGTGTTTTGAATGTAGTCCAACCCCAAAAGAAAGCATTTTGCCTTCTTCCCTAGATAGAAATTTTAAGGGGTTATTGTTGATGATGTTTGTCCATTTCAGAAGACACTGAGAAGCATCACTAAGGTCCCACTTAAAGCCCATGTCACAGTGAACCAAGGGATGCAAAGAGGATGTAAAACGGACAAAAAACCTTGCCATCCATTCAAAAACGCGATGTACTCACTGCCTCCGTTTCACTGGCCTCCGTTTTCCTCCTCTATCCATCAGCATCTTTTACTGACGTCATCCGCCTCAGAAAGTTTTGGGGGCTGCCCAAAACCTTTGCCGCCAGAAAATATATTCCAGTTCGTCCCGTTACGCATCTGCTACGCATCTGCTGCGCATCCGTTACGCATCCGTTACGGCATCCACTTATCCGCTTGGATCCGCTTGCGCAATCTGTTGCAACTCGCATCCGCCCAAGACGCAGGGAGGGAAAGCAGAACGGACGCCAGAACTGGATGCAGAATGGATGCAGCCACAGAAACAAGCAAGTTTAAAGCGGAAAAAACGTATCAGCAGAGGGAGACCTATCGCGGGGATATTAAGGATGTCTCAGGATGCCTAGAGGATGTTCTAGAGGATGCGTAAGGGACACCTATACTGCCTATTAAAAAGGAGGAGCAAACTCATCTGCATCGCACTTTCAGACCAGCAGCTCACCCTGTGCAGACCTTTGCAGCTTTCATCTGACTCTTCCTCTTCCACAGCATCCAGTCATGTCCACCGTTAAGTAGGATCGTACCACAAGTCCTTTTGGCAGCCACCATCCTTCTGCAACAGTACGAAAGCATCTACAGGCTCTTGTGAAACTCTACTATTGGGAAGAAAAAAGAGGCGGCCAAGAAGAGTCTGGGTCCGAAAATGGATCGGGAGAAGAGCAGAGTACGACTGTACAAAACAAGCTGAGGGTGGAGCTCAGAACGAGACACTCGGGCGTTCCAGAACTTTCATTAGGATGCCTCCAGCCATGTGCGAAGTTTGTGCAGCCACCTGACACCAGGTTGGACCAAGGAAAACACAACTTCCGGCCCAGCTGGAAACCTGGGCTCAAGATGGCACTTCACTCTGCACCACTTGGCCTCAGGACACCTACAAAACCATGCAGTATGCCGGAGGATGCCACACAACACCATTCAGCATTGTGGTCAGAGGAAGTTGGTGCAAGCTATTTCATCGAAGAATACAAGGAGGAGGCTTTCTCCAGTTGCCCCTCCACTGAAGAAGGGATGGAAGAAAGTTTGCAGGAGCAGTGGTATCAGAGGTGGAAACTTCCCACACACGTTGGAGCCATCAATGGCAGCACGTGCCCTGCAAAGCTCCAGCCAAGTCGGGGTCCATTTATTTTCAACTACAAAAGGGCTTATTCAGCATCGTCCTCTTCGCCATGGTCGATGCTGACTACCAAATTCATGTACATCGATGCTTTCAGGCTACGGCTCATCTTCAGGATGCCCAGGTATTTACAACCCAGTCAACCTCAAGGAGGGGCTGGAAGGCAAACTTCATCATGGGCTTTCCCAGATCCAGACCCCCTGCCCAACGGACACGCAAGGATTGTGCCCTAACTTCATCGTGGGGGATGGACGCCTTCCTCCCTCAGAACTAACCTCATGAAGCCATACACTTCCAGACTCCTCACCCTTGAAAGAGGATCTTTCAACTACAAGACTGTTCCAGGGCCAAGGCGGGTAGTGGAGAACGCCTTGCATCCCTTGGCCAACAGTTCCAGGTACTCTTCACACCATTGCAGGCATCACCCAGAGACCGTGAGGAGGATCATGGAAGCTTGCTGCATTCCTGCACAATCTCATGGCTCACCTGCTACCCAGTCTTTGCAGAAACAGGCCGTGGACTGTCAACAAGGCAATGGGGACATGGAGCCTGGGGAATGGAGGCAGGGCGAAACCTTGATTCGACACTCAGGATGTGCAAGGGCTACAACAGAGCTCACGGAAGAAGAAGCAGCGGCACCTCCTGAACCACTGGTGCAAATCCCCAGCTGGAGCGGTGGAAGGTGGGAAGACAGGATGCGTAGATGCTTAATGGATGCTTCCTTCAGCCTGTCTCATCCACGGATGAGATTGGGCCATGTATGTTGGGTGGCACTACAATGAAACAGGGCGTTTAATTAAAGAGTTTGTGTTTGTGTTCAAATCGTGTTGGATCATGCTTTACATTGTTATTGGATAAAAAGGGCCATAGGTGTGGCACTGGAGGTAGACCATACAGTCTCACTATGGCTTGCACTGGAGGTTTAATCTATCCCAAGGCATATTTAAGCCATCCCAAAGGGATCCCTGCTCATTCCACAGAGTTCCTGCTCACCCACTTTGCTATCTAACCCATCCCACAAGCATGCCAAAGGCTGAAAGCCAATTCTAAAACTTTTCCACAAGGACTTTATTAAAAAAAAAGAAAATGAAGCAATTGTGTGAATCAAAGATAAACTTTATTGAACAAACAAGCTTATAAAAAAAAAATGACCCAAGTCAAGTGTCCAAATAAAGTCCATAGGTAGCCCAGAATCCCGGTCTCTGGCACTCTTCTTGGTCACTCGGAGGTGTAGCCAGTCTTCAGGGGTGAAGGTCCAGGCTGCTTGTTGTGGGTTGGGTTGGTGCTGGAGTGCCTTGGCCCCGAGAGGACAAACAGGGGACGGGGATGTGTCTGAGGAAAAGTGTCGGACAGCTGGCTCAGCCCTTGATGCTGAGAAGGTCCTTCTCCATGCCCATGTGTTTCAGGCCCCAAGTAACTTGATGACAGATGCTACTGAGGCCGGGGCTTGGATTGGGGTGGGGAAGCGAGTAGTGTAGTGGGGCTGTCTTGCTCTGCAGCTGGGTGAGCGACTGGCCGTGGGGTGGCCATCATTGGCATGGGTGGCATCGCTGTTGTCGGTGGCATCATTGTTGTGGGTGGCATCGGTGGCATCAGTGAACAGGGTGGCAACCAGTGTCCACCCGATGACTCGTGCCTGGAACTGGGAAGGGCTGCTTGCCTGTGCTGGCTAGGAACCTCCTGTTAGCCGTAAGCCCTTGGTAGGTGAGGGCCTGTGGGAAGCCTTGGAAATGGGAGGGACATCACCCTGCGGTTGGAGAGCAGAACCTGGACTGATGGGAGCAGGTTCCTTCTGGTCTGCAGGGTGTTGAAGCAGCTCCGTGATTCCGGTCCTTCACCACCTGGTTTTACTGTGGATCCGCATGTCCTGAGGGGCTGGTTGACATTAGGTGAGGAAGGCTTGCGGTGGAGGATTGAGGAGTCGGTGTGACCAGCTGAGATGAGGAGATCTATGCTGGTGGGGTGGTATATCCCTGATCTCCAGGCAGGGACAGTGTGGCTCTGCCCCTCCTGCTGTCCGGCTCTCTTGCCTTTCTGTGGAGGCGGAAGCTGGGGGGGTGGATGCGGCTAGGATGTGTGGCCTCGATGTCCCTTTCTCCCACCCACACCAGGGAGTCCTCTATGCACTCCACACGCTTTTACCACACCTGTCCGCGGGTTCTCCGCCATGCGCACGCTCCACAGAAACCTGCCATGAGACACGGAATGACTCTCGGCCGGGGAAGAGGACTGGTCTCAGCAGGCTGCCGGAGAGAGAGCGGTCGTGAGAGGGGCTTGCTGGGGTGCTCCCTCGGTGGCAGACCCTCACCCTCCAGAAAGCTGCACCTGGCCATTACGTAGGTCCTCTCTGTCTGTCAGTTCACGTGGCCTGGCCAGATTTCTTGAGGGCAGCTTCCCCGTACCAGGTGTGGCATATGTTTCTACAGCCGAGGAGCACCTCCAAGTGTAATCCATACTCTCTGCCCTCTCTCTCAAGCATGCCTGCTTCCGCTGGTTGTCCCTGTACAGCCGGTGTCCCTTTCTGCCACAGATAGTCGTTCTCTTCAGGCCACTCCAGCACCTCATTCCTCGTGCACCTCCTCAGTATAGTATTTGCCTCCTCTCCTGTGTCGCATATGCCTTCTTCCTCCCTTTGGCTGGACCAGATGGCCCTTCATCAAGGAGAGGCTCCCAGGAGTAGGGGCTGCTCCTCCACACTACCACCACAGCAGCAGGCACCAGCAGAATTTCATCATCATCATCATCATCATCGTCATCCTTACCAGCAGGATCATAATCATCATCATCAGCAAGCAGCAGCAGCAAGCAGGATCAGCAGCAGCAGCAGCAGCAGCATGGCGCAGATCAGCAGCAGCAGGACCCAGGCAGGACCAGGATCAGCAGCAGTGGAGTAAGGCACCAGCAGGGCCAGCAAGTCCAAGGGAGCACGAGCAGGGCCAGAATCTTGAGCAGGATGAGCAGGACGAGCAAGACCAGTGATCACGAGCAGTACGAGCAGGGATGAGCAAGACCAGGAGCGCACGAGCAGGATGAGCAAGACCAGGAGCACGAGCCAGGATGAGAAAAAGACCAGGATCACGACAGGACCAGCAGGCCAGCAGGACCAGGAGGCAGCTTTCAACAGAGTAATCACCAGCAGCAGCACCCGCACCAGCCAGAGCACCACTGCCAAGGAGCACTTCAGCAGAAAGCCCAGCAAGAAGCAGAGTCAGGTGCAGGATGGCGGAGGTTGGCCCTGTCCCATCTTGCCAGGGATGGCAGAGGTTGCTGAGGGCTTTCGCTTCCTCCCATTGGTTGTGGGGTTGCTGGCTGGCAGGGAGGCTGGCAGGCACCAAGGCTGGCCAGGAAGGGGCTGGCAGGAAGCCAGGCCACCCGAGGGCTGTCAGGCAGGACCAAGGCTGGCAGGAAGCCTGGCAGGTAGGCTGGCAGGAAGCCTGGCCAGAAGCCTGGCAGGAAGGCAAGGCAGGCAGGCAGGCACCAAGGCTGGCTGGAAGGCAAGCTGGCAGCAAGGCTGGCAGGCAGGCATGCAGGCAGGGCATGGCAAGGAACTCGAAAGTGTCCAGCAGCAGGTCTTTCCTTGGAATGCCTGGCCATGTGCGAGCTGCTTCCCTTTATATCTGGGGGGCTTACGCAATGGCTTTCCCCCACATGCGCAATTAACGCTCGGCACCCGTTCTGCTTCCGTTGTTGCATCACTTAGGCTTCCCGCTGTTGCATTCGCTTTATCTTGCTGGCATTACTTCATCCGTTCGTGGTTCTGGCTTCGCTGAGGCCCCCCGGAAGCTCTGCCTGGTTGCTCCATCCGGCTCCATCTGCTTCCATCCGCTGGGCTTTCGAATATCCGCAATCCGCTTTTTGCATCCGCCCTGCGTCCTCCCTGCCGTCCGTGTTATCCGCTCTGGTTATGCAAAATTTTTGCCCCTTTTGAGAAGGCGAGATAACAACGGATGGACATTTTGCTCATCTGTTTTGTCCTTTTGCATCGTTGGGCAGTGTGACATTGGGCTTAAAAATAGAGAAATACTTAAAACTAAAAGCCCATGTCATCAGTACACCAAGGATGTCAAAGAGGATGTAAAAACGGACAAAAAAAGCCTTGCCAATCTGGCTTAACAACGATGTACTACTGCCTCCGTTTTTCCTTCCTCTCTATCCATCCAAGCAATCTGTTTGTATGACTTTTTCATCCGCTCAGGAAAGTTTTGAGCTGGCCAAAAACTTTTTGAGCGGAAAATGTATCCAATGCATCCGTTCTGCATCCTCTAGGCATATGGGGGACATCCGCTGCATCCATTACGCATCTTGCTATAATCCGTAGCATCTGCTGTGCATCTGCACAACTCAAAATCCATCTCCAGCGGGTAAATGGACGCAGGAGGAAGCAGAAACGGATGCGCACTGTTAGTAGCACGGATGGAGAAAGGATGAAAAGTGGATGAGCTCATCCGCTCTGCATCCTCTTACGCATCCTCTATTACATCCGCTACATCCGCTCTGCGTCCTCCCCACGTCCATTCCTTTCCGTGTTATCCGCTCTGCTTATGCAAATGTTTGCCCCTTTTGAGAGCAGATAACAACGGATGAAACATTTTGCTCGTCCATTGTGTCCTTTTTGCATCCGTTGGGCAGTGTGACATGGCCTTTAGACTAGTAACCACAAGCATCTGGGAACCAAACACAAATCCTGTAAAGAATCATATCAAAGAGATTTCATGCTAACAAAGCTATCTATGTGTGGATATATGAATATGCCAGCATGGCTGGACTTAGAACAAGAAGATCCAATTTTTATTCCTCCCTTAGGCATGGAAGTTGCTGATTAGATGATGTTGGGCCAGTCATTTCATTTTCTGTTCTAGATTGGGAATCAAAAGACATCAAATCTCTCTCTCTCTCTCTCTCTCTCTCTCTCTCTCTCCCTATCTATCTATCTATCTATCTATCTATCTATCTATCTATCTATCTATCTATCTCTATCTCTGTCACACACACACACACACACTACATTGACATAAAGTATATGAACTAGCATTTCTTTCTCTTTCCTAGTTCCTTTTTGAAATTCTTGATCAACTATGAAAATAAACTACATCATGATAATAGAGGAAATATAGTAACAAGACTGAGGATGAAGTTTTATACATATTTGCCTTGAAGCAGGCACTGCTAAATTCCACAGGATATGCTTCTGAGCAAACATTCTGGCAAATTTCTTAGATACAATAAATGTTCAGTGGCTCTTTAGCATTAGCATTTACTAAAGGATAGGGTAGGGTAGAATGGAATGGAAAGGAATGGAATGGAACGGAACGAACAGAACAGAATTATTTATTGGCCAAGTGTGACACACAAGGAATTTGTCTGGTGCAGAAGCTCTCAGTATATGTGCAAGATAATACACAATGATAATACTGTGGGAATCAGGTGTTCAGCAGAATGATGGCACAAGGGAAAAAGCTGTCTCTGTATCTAGTTGTTAAGACTTTCAAAATAATTTGAAAATTATAAGTGGGGATCTAAAAATCCCTCTTGAATGTGAATGGTAATTTGGCACCACTAATTAGCAATAACAATAGCACCTAGACCTATATACTGCTTATTACCCCACATTGCCTCCAACAATCTGATTCTCATTTTACTGACCTTGGAAGGATGGAAAGCTGAATTAACCCTGAGCCTGGTGAGATTTGAACTGCCAAATTGCAGGAAGCTGGCAGTCAGAAGAAATAGCCTGCAGTACTACATTCCAACCACTGTACCACCACAGTAAAATTAATTACCATTAACTTTGAGGCAGGTGGGCAACTTAGAAATATGAAATATTAATTAATTAATTAATTAAGTCAAAAGCCAATTCTTTTCAAGAATGGAGGAGATGTTTTATGCCTTACATGAGGAAAAATGCTAAGGATAAAATAATATATCAATAAGAAGTTTTATTTGCTAAGATTATTATACCACCAATCTAATTTTAAGAGTTAAAACTAAGAACTGGGAACAGAAAAGGCCTATTACACAAGTGTATAAAAAGAGACAAATCAATTTCAATGAACTCTTTGAGATAGTAATTAATAGTATTTAATTTTAAAAGGTTTTATTGACTCAGTTTGGTGAGGGAGCTAACCTTTAAGCAATTCAGTCAAGTTGTCTTAAGTGCAGAAGTGATTAAAATAGAGGGCTAGCATCTTCTAAATAGAGCCAAAGGGCAATTTTTGTGAATGGTAAATAATAATAATAATAATAATAATAATAATAATAATANTTTGTGAATGGTAAACAATAATAATAATAATAATAATAATAATAATAATAATAATAATAATAATAATAATAATAATGGAGTCCAATAACAATGGCTTGAAAGGATAGTCACACTTAGTGTTCAGGGATTTTTTCTGACCTGCCAAGGATCACCCACTCTGCTTACGGCTAGGCAGGCTTACAACAATTGAACAACATATTCCTAGTTAGACTGTGATTCAGAATCCTGGGAAAACCGAGCCAGTGGGGTTAATTGATGTCTCGCTGTATTTTGCAAATTCAGGAACTTTGTTAATTCAGTAAACCATAGTAATTATAAGTTAGTAAAGCCCATGTCACACCAGCCAACAGATGCAAAAACGACACAACGGACGAGCAAAATGTTCCATCCGTTGTTATCCGCTCTCAAAAGGGGCAAAAATTTGCATAACTGGAGC
>BHFT01016449.1:0-22786 GCA_004320025.1 Laticauda laticaudata
TTGGAGTTTGATTGATTGGTGTTTCTGGTTTCTTCTGTCTGTTTTGTGGCTTTGATTGGCTGGCAACACTCTGTTTAAAAGCTTTACAATGCTTTTCAATGCTTTTACAATGCTTTTTTCTGCCATCATCAGGCTTCTGTATTGAGTTTGTCTGTGAGTCAGGCTATCACAGTTGTTTCTATTCCATACAGTCTCCCAGTCTGATAACTTAATGTTGTGACCAATATTTTGACCCCATGCGATCATAAATCCTTTCACTACTTCTTCTTCTAATTCTACTTCCAGGAGATATTTGTAAATTTTGGTCATATTTTTTTTATCTGGGCCTAATAAAATTTTCTCTAATTGTTGTGGTTTCAGGTATATTCTGTACTCCTTTATGTCCTTTTTATATCGGCTTTGTATTTGGAGATAAGCCCACCAGTCTACCCATAGCTCTTGTTCTTGGAGCTCCTATATTGTTTTTAAATTTCTGTAGATGTCCAATAAGTCTTTATACTTTAACATTTTGTTTGAATCTAAATTATTTGGGTGGGTCATCGCTTCCATTGTGGACAGCCAGATTGGGATTTTTAAATAGTGTTTCTTTTTAACTTTGATCCAGTTGTATATCAACAAATCTCTGATCAGATGTCTGTGGAAATATTTTTGTTTGGTGGGTCCAAAGAAAGGCATACCATCCTCTCTGAAGATCATAATCCTCTACAGCTAATATTCTTTTATTCTTTAAGTTAATCTATTCTATTCTATTCTCAATGACTTATGATGGAAATTCTGTTCCCAGTTGTAGTAGTTAAGTTGAGGACTTCTTGTAACCAGGATAGACCTTGAGACACTCTCTTTGCTAAGATGGCAAATCCCCTCAGATGTTTTGTGAAAATTGCTTTACTCAACCAAGTACCAAATTAACAAGCGAATTAAATGCCTGATTGCATTTCAAATCTCCCTACCTTTGAAATCTGCTTAGGTTTATGGACATGATAAATTTCAACTGTTTAAAAAAGTTCTTATATTTTATTTTATATTCCTGTTCAGCCCGGGAAAGAAGTACCAACATTCATTTCTCTGCTTGAACGAAGAATAGTTTCAGTAAAGGATAGAGTTGTAGACCTTTCTCTGAGTGCTGCTATTCTGGCCTTTATTAATTCACCAGTCTCTCTGTATTTAAGAGAAAAATTCATGACATGGGCATTTGTGTCTATTGATAACATTAAATGCTATCAGCTGCTTGACCCAAAATAGCACAGTTATAAAAAGAATGCAATAAATAAAAGAATACAATAAAAAGATTTCTGTGCCTTCAAAATAACCTGGTAGAGAATTGCTCATGGATGCTGTCAAATTTACTGTCCCTATTAGGATGGCAAAAACAAAGAGGATAATTTATTCTGGATATTTTAGTTAAGACCATACATCTGCCATATCCAGAATGAATAATCCATCTGTTTCACAATCATCCAGTTCCACGGATATATTTAAGTTTGATATTCAGCTTCTATCCCGAATCAAAAAAACGTGCCATAGCTAACTTCTCATTCCATACCACGATGAGAATTGAACTTCAAAGGATAATTTGTTTGGCTATGTACCAGCATAGTAGTGCTTTAATTTTAATATGAAACACAAACATATTTATCAGCCTTTCTGAATTAGGTCTACAATTATCTCTAATATAGACCAGTATTGTAAAATACTATTTGTTGTATACACTGCTCAAAAAAATAAAGAGAACACAAAAATAAGACATCCTAGATCTGAATGAATGAAATATTCTTTTGAAATACTTTGTTCAGTACATAGTTGAATGTGCTGACAACAAAATCACACAAAAATTATCAATGGAAATCAAATCAACACCATGAGGTCTGGATATTTGGAGTTACACTCAAATTAAAGTGGAAAAAAACATGAAGGCTGATCCAACTTTGATGTAATGCCCTTAAAACAATCAAAATGAGGCTCGTAGTGTGTGTGGCCTCCACGTGCCTGTATGACCTCCCTACAACACCTGGGCATGCTGATGAAATGGTGGATGGTGTCCTGAGGGATCTCCTCCCACCCTGGACTAAAGCATCCCCAACTCCTGTTGGACAGTCTGTGGTGCGATTGTGGCGGTGGATGTTTGGTGGATGGAGCGAGACATGATGTCCCAGATGTGCTCAATTGGATACAGTTTGGCGAATGGGCGGCCAGTCCATAGCATCAGTGCCTTCATCTTGCAGGAATTGCTGACACACTCCAGCTATATGAGGTCTAGCAATTGTCTTGCATTAGGAGGAACCCAGGGCCAACCACACCAGCATATGGTCTCAGAAGGGGTCTGAGGATCTCATCTCGGTACCTATGGCAGTCAGGCAACTCTGGTGAGCACATGGAGGGCTGTGCGGCCCCTAAACAAATGCCACTCCACACCATTAGTGACCCACTGCCAAACTGGTCATGCTGGAGAATGTTGCAGGCAGCAGAACATTCTCCATGGCATCTTCCAGAACCTGTCATGTCTGTCACATGTGCTCAGTGTGACTGTTTTCATCTGTGAAGAACACAAGGTGCCAGTGGCAAATTTGCCAGTCTTGGTGTTGTCTGGCAAATGCCAAATGTCCTGAACGGTGTTGGGCTGCAAGCACAACATCCACCTGTGGATGTTGGGCCTTATAACACCCTCATGGAGTCTGTTTCTGACCGTCTGAGCAGCCACATGCACATTTTGTGGCCTGCTGGAGGCCATTTTGCAGGGCTCTGGCAGTGCTCCTGCTGTCCCTCCTTGCACAAAGGCGGAGGTAGTGGTCCTGATGCTGGGTTGTTTGCCCTCCCCTACGGCCTCCTCCATGTCCTCCTGATGTACTGGCAATTTCCTGGTTGCGCCTCCATGCTCTGGACACTACACCGACAGACACGGTAAATCTTCTTGCCGAGCTTGCATTGATGTGCCATCCCTGGATGAGCTGCACTACCTGAGCCACTTGTGTGGGTTGTAGACTCCGTCTCACACTACTACTAGAGTGAAAGCACCTCCAGCATTCAAAAGTGACCAAACCATCAGCCAGAAAGCATAGGAACTGAGAAGTGGTCTGTGGTCACCACCTGCAGAACCACTCCTTTATTGGGGATGTCTTGCTACCCTGCCTCTGCTTTCCACCTGTTGTCTATTCCATTTGCCAACAGCATGTGAAATTAATTGTCAATCAGTGTTGCTACCTATGCGGAACAGGCAGTTTGATTTCACAGAAGTGTGATTGACTCAGAGTTACATTGTGTTGTTTAAGTGTTCCCTTTATTTTTTTGAGCACTGATTATAACAGGTATGGAATTTAATTTTCTTTACAAACAGACACCAGTTAATACTGCTTTTCTTCCATAACCTCTCCCCCTCTCCATTTCTCCTAGTTCATCCTGGACTAACCTGTGAACAATCTAGAAAACATTCAGAATGTTTTTAAACACAATCATGTTCTAGCACGAACCTTTAGCCATGTAATACAACCTGAAGTTTAGATTAACGTGGAGAAAAAAGAATTGTGCAGACCAACATACATATTGAAACTTTTCTTGTTTTATAACCTTACAGTTTGATTTTTTTTTCTTTTGAGAGAAATAAAAGTAAAAATGGAGGTAATGTCAAGAATAAATATTTTAAACTTTGGAGAGAGCAAAAAATAGTTAATCAGAACGGACATACTGTTATCACATATACTGTAAATTGTAGCAGGGTTTTCCAGTTTCTCTTCTCTTAGTTTATTTTTTTAAAGGCATGTGATAATGTAGTGGGAATATTCAAAAAGATTTCTAGAAACTGACATTCTCCTAAATCAACCTTCTCTAAATTTGTATCCTAGAGTGCCAGCTCTTCAAAATTCAGAATTCAGTGCAAAGCTTTGGCTAAATTATCTGGGAATTCTGAGTTTTAGTCTCTGAGGTCACCAGTCTGGAGAAAGATAAGATAAATAAAGCATTGAAAACAGACATTGTTAGCTTAATTGGCCAAAAACCCTCAGTGAATGTATTTCAAATGCACCAAATAGTTGGAATCTTCTTCCAAGCTACTTTTTAATATGAAAAAAGGATGGAAAAAGTGTAGGAAAAAGAGGAAGATTGTCATTGCCTGAATTCTCTGTTAAAAAAAATCCTGGATTGAAATAGCTCAGGTGCAGAAACTACAAGTATCTTTAAAAAGCTGATTTGTTATAGCACTTACTGTACTGTGTTAATGAACATTGTGTTCTGTTATTTGAGAATTTTGGAAGAAGACAATGCAATTTTATTTCTCTCTCTGTTTATAGTTTCTTTTAATATCAATTTGCAACTAGATAATTGGTCTAATATGTATACTACATATGTCTAATATGTATAGTCCTTGACTTACAACAGTTCACTTAATGACCGCTCAAAGTTACAACAGCACTAAAAAAAGTGACTTAAGACCATTTTTCACATGACCGTTGCAGCATCCCAAGATCACCTTCTTCAACCTTCAATGGGGAAACTAGATTCATATAACAACCATCTTACTAATTTATCAACTGCAGCGATTCATTTAACAAATGTGGCAAGAAATAAAATGAGGGCAAAACTCATTTAACAAATTTCTCACTTAGCAACATAAATTTTGGGCTCACTAGTGGTCATAAGTACCTGTATCTGGCTTTGTATTGTTATTAGTTTTCAGCTTACTTCAGTGATAGTTTTGTTGTAAATGCATAATTTAAAATGTTGGTATAAAATACAGATTTGCCTCAAATTGCAATGTCTCATTTTTATATGTAAACGCAAATGTTGAAACAGTTGTAATGACAACAGAAGTATAATGCAACCTACTATAATAAGAAAGATTGGAACTAGGATAGCAGAGCAGAGTTATTTTTTGTGTGACATATTACTGAGACATTTTTTTCCAGATACAGTTGTTTGCAGTTGTTCATTGTGCATTTGACAGTTTTTGAAGAAAAATGGATCCATTCTTGTCCATCAACTTCTTACTAGCTATTATCTACACATTTATTATTTTCGGTTGTTGAGAGAAGGCATTAATTGTAAGCAAGCTGGCAAGTTTTTCTCTTTTTTTTTCCTGGTAGTCCTAGTCTAAAACAAATACTGATATTCACTAGAGAGGGGTGCCCAAGGAAACCCCCTCCAAATTTCAGAAAGATTATAGAAACAGTCAAAGCAAAAAACATTTGAAAGTTACTATGTTCAGTGTATGCTGAAAGTGATACTTATTTCTTTCCTAAATTTTCTCAGTATCCAACTTGGTCTTGGATAATACTTCACTAAGCTTTGTTTCACACTAGCAGCTATTAAACATCTATAATATAACATCTCAGCTATGCCATATCTTCCCATTTAAAGCAAAAATTAGTAAGACCACAAAGTATGACATACCTTATGGCACTACTTTATACTGGTTTTTCTGTTAATTTGAAGGAATATGTCTTGGACAGGAGCAGTTGGACAAAAATCTGAGAAAACATGTTTTAAGGGCACATTGGTTCTTGTTTGTGTAACTTACTTCCTCCCAAGATCAAGGAAAAACTGTAATTATTATTTTGGGCAATGGCCTATTATTGGCCACAGTTGGCTTCCAGGATAAAACTTGTCTCCACATCAGCCACAAAACTCTTAAAAGAATTCATTAAATTCAAGTGAAGAATTTAATTCTAGTGAAAGACTGGTGCTACAGGAGTAAAAGTACATATAGGTTTAAGATAGCTAGCACTTATTTTGAAGGATAAATTCAGATCTTTAGGCAAATGAAGGGATAGTATGGAATTAAACTCAATGCATCTCTCATAAATGCAGCAATGGATTTGACTGGTCTTCCCCATTGTGGACCCTTCTATACGTATTGGACTCTGACATCTGAGTAGTGGTAGTTCCTCCAATATAACATATAGTAAAATGCAAAATATTTGGTTCATATATCATACTAAGCCATGTTTGTTTTGACTGTAATTTGTTGAGACATAATCAGTTAGGTTTGCAAATTATACTACACCATTAAAAATTCTGTAGTTTGCAAGCCATACAATGCACTAAACAACCACACTATAATGTGGCCATCCTCATCTCGGAGGATTTCTTTTCAGATGAACAACCAAAATTCCTTGACTTAAATCTGCAAATTACTTCTTGGAATCATGAACTATTTCTCAGTTCTCAGTTTTCTGATACTGAATTGCTAACCACAGCACCACACTACGATGTATTCAGACAAATGAGTGTTTGCTTAAGAGCCAGAACTCTTAATAAATAATAGATTATTCATAAGTAAGGCAATAAGAGCAACATAATAACTGGGACTATTCCAAGGTAATGTCTAGATATTATTTCAACACCATGACTTTTACTTCTCTGACCCTCAGTAACAATTTGAAAAAAATCCAGTATTTTCTCTTTCTTCAAATTTGCAACAGAGAGAGCAAACTGCAAAGAATTACTGCCCTGCCTCCAAAATGTCATGGATTCTGGAAAAACAAAACCCCAATACATAGAAAAAGGAAATAAAATCCATTTGTTTATAATTCCCATCTCCTTTGATTCTATGTGCTTATTACATGTTATAATGTGCATTTGTTTGTATGTACAAATTTTCAGCATTTCTTATAAAATATCAAATCACATTTTCCTTTGAAAAGCTGTTTGACTAGGTGAAGTCCAAAAGTCAGGACACAAGACTTCCTGCAAATGAAAAAAAGAGCTCTACTGAGCTTTAGCATTTCAAAGAAAATAGAGATTTTATTGCTGATTCAAATACATTGCAATTGGGATAGAAATAAATTAGCTCAATCTTAAACATAGCTGACCTAATAAGATCAAAATATTGAAAGCTGGTTTTAACTGGTACCAACTGTGTCTCCATGCAGCCTATTCTCTTTCGATTGCAGCTGATTCAGCAGCAAAGTGAAAGCTATGTGACTATAGTACAGTAGCATTCAGTTTCTGACTTTAGTTGCTGGATCAATGCTTATTTATGAGCCGCAGTTTATTAATCTCTTCTAATACACTGTGTTTTTAATTGGAGCCCTATAATGGTCTTATCTTAATTTGGACTTTATTTCCGTCGGCCATACTTAGTTTTATTCGAATAAAAGCCTATATAATAATAATAACAATGTTATCCTAAAACTGCTTGTCCCACATGATGCCCAAAGCGTTGGGAATATAATTGTTCTAATAAAATACTCATTTTCATCAGTCTTTACACCTTCTCTAAGAATGATTCCAGGTGTCATTCATTTATCCAAGTATTGCACTTATTTCCCATTCTTCCTTCCAGAAGATGGAGGGAAAATTCATGGGAATTCCAGTCAGACCTTTATATAAAGACCATAAATGACCTAGTCCTGCTTAAATTTTTCTACATGCCTGTTCTGAATCATTTTCCTGGTGTGAAAATCATCTTACCAAATGTGGAACTTACACTGCAAGCTGAAAGTTGAAATTCTGAAAAAATCACAGAAAAAAACTGTGAGGCTTGAAAGTTAAAAACATAGGCACAGAGCTAAAAGAATTATGCATGTATTTGGATATATTCTTAATAATCCAAAAATTCAGAGAGTTGAAAGATTGAATTTCATACTAAACAAATACCAGGTTTAACAGAAACATAGTCTGGTATCCATTTGATATGGTCACATAAGGAAAGTGTTATTTTCACTAATTTGTAAGGGTTTTTTTAAACTTAGAATGAGATATCCTTTTTTCATTCAGTGAAATAGTTTTTAAAAGGAAACCAAATGGGAGGTTGTTTAACATTGTTTTAGAAACAAAGTCAATATTAATCGACATCTGAATTTAACAGAGAAGTAATATAAATCAAAGACTAGAAAAATTTAAAGTGTTGGAGAAACAAGGAGGGATAAATGTCTGCAAGGTAATTTTGGTCTGCCTTTACAAAGGAAAATTCTGACAATGCTGCATTGTTTCCAAACGTGTTTTATCTGTTTGAAAAGAACTAAAATAAATATCCCTGCAGTTGGGATGTATGAATGTAAAAGCTGGTAAAAGACTAAAACATTCATTCAACTATAGTGGGAATACAGAAATATTTTGTTTTTCAAACCAGCCACCTAGAACCGTGATGGCGAACCGATGGACGTTTACCAGAAGTGGCATGCAAAGCCACTTTTGCCGGCATGGGAGAGGTCTCCTGAAAGAGCCCCACTGCGCATGTGTGCATGCCGCTCATCCACCAGCTGATTGTCAGGTGTCTGGCATGAATGTGCAGGGGCGCAGCAGTGCTCAGGAGACACACGTGCATGTCAGCATTCTAGCAACCCGGCATTCCAACCAATAACTCAGAGACATAAAGTTCCTTTATTTGGATAGTAACTGGCACATCTGTAGAATTCCGAATCTTAAAGTTTTGGGCTTCTTTGCAAAATTCAAAACTACAAACCCATCCTTCCTTAGCCATCATCACATCACATGGTCCAATCACCATTTGTCCTAAAATAAGATTGCCATTTCATTATAAGCCACATTCAGTGACCTTGAACCAGCAAAATAATTTTATTTTGTCTAACTAGATATACTCAAATGAATTCCTCCCTCCCACTTTCTCAGGCNTTGAACCAGCAAAATAATTTTATTTTGTCTAACTAGATATACTCAAATGAATTCCTCCCTCCCACTTTCTCAGGCTCTATTGTGGCAGCGTAGGAGCATCAAATCTCAATATGGCTTCCAAAGCTGACAGTGCATGAACAGAGACACATGGGCATGTGGGGAAGATCGGTGCGTGTGGGAGGCGGTCATGTGCACATGCACAGGGGGTGTGGCCCCCCCATGTGCATTGCCTTCTGAGTGTTGGCATGCAAGCGTACACGCAATTTTTGGCGTGGGAGCCCAATAAGGTTCGCCACCACTGACCTAGAAGATCAATTACTGTACTATAAAATCCTAGGAGTTTAAATTTCTAAATACTCCTGATCCTGAAAACATTTCCTTTAAGAAGTTGGTTGAACTTCTTCTCCTAGCCAGATTTGTGAACTTCGAGCCAATTGTCCTTCCTACTACATCAGTATATTTTCTTCCCACTTCTGAGAAAAATCTGGACTCACTCAAAGATAATCTAGCAGAGGCAATGAAGTCTTAGGACACAAAGACACAAAGTGTTTGGCTGAATATTCAATTTGCATTTCCAGGAATAGCATTTTAAAAATACTCCTGTGAGGGATCTTTCACAATATTCATGTCCTGCTATGTCATCTACATTTAGCAAAGAATGTGATTTATTACACTCTTATGGGAAGAAATAAAAGTCACCGAATTTGAAAAAAGGTGAATCTGTCCAATCCATTTGCTTTGAATAAAGTTTATGACATTTGCGTTTTTTTCACATACCATAATTTTTAATTATATTTTTCTTCTGCTTTATCCAAGAACTTGAATTGTCAAGTATGTCGAATTTATTAACATCCTTTTTTTTTCTTGACAATTTAGCAAGATAGCTGTGGATAAACTTCATTATTTCTTCTGGCAGACTGAACAATACTTTCTGGGGTATCTAAAACTAGGTTAGATTATTTTCACTGAAAGAGATACATTTCATTTTGTCTTTGGTAGTAGAAAAAAACCAGGTTTAACATGCAGTGGGCCAACTAATAAAGATATAGGATAGTGGGGATACTTTAAAAGGCAGCTGGAAAACACATGAAACTTCATGAGGAACTATGAATCAGCCTAGCTAAAAGTTTGAGCCTATTTATATCACTCCATATATAGTCCTTATCATGACTGCAAGCAAATTGCCTTCTCTTGAACCTCATGTCTTCTGCTATATTAGGATAAAAACATACCATCCCTCCCACAATTCTTAGAAATAAATAAACCTACATACATATGAGAATAATTCAACAAGTTTCTTTACTGTTAAAAAAAGCATCATTTATAAGGAAGGAAGAGATTTTACACTGAAGAGGAAGCTTGCAAAGCATACAGCAGCTTTTGGATACTTAAAATACTTCAAATCTCGCCCCCCCACTAATCCATAGTATTTGAGAGAAGAGACAAGGGATTGTAATGTTATATTGTTGGTATATGCTGATCTGTTCCAATCCAATTGCAATCAGTTTTTTTTTTAATTTGGATCATCAATCAGATTTGACAATTCAGAAAATAATTTCCATTCAGAGTTTTGACTGAATTGGCTTCAAGCTGAATTTCCAAATCAAAACTTCACGAAGCACTAATATTTTTCAAGTTTCATTTGAGAAAGTGAGAAAATGTCAACTTTCTCACAGAGTTCACACAAATCATCATAGGCATATTTAAAGTAAGAAAAGCTGAAATATTCATGAACCCAAGTAAGCTGTATACCATATTTACATAATGGGGGAAAATAACTGATATTTTTCAGAAAATCCAACAAGAAATAATTACTGGAAATATGCATTCTTTAAAGCATTAAAAATAATCAGGAACAACAAAACCCAGGTAATATCCTTAAGACAACACAGTGAAAGCTGGTTTTGCATACTATATTAATTTATATGATAAAAAACATATACAGTTATAAAACATGTTCTATTTCATGTTCAAATTGATGTGCCAGTTCAAGGTATGTTCAGATAATCAAGATAGTGTTGAAAATTCTGCATGCTTTTTTATGTTTTTGGGCAGCATCCTATATATATATATTTATTTAACTATACCTTGTGGACATCCCCACATCAATATCACAAGGATTTTTTTTCTAAAAAAGAAATGTGTTCACTGAGGAATGATTTTGGAAAAAAAAAACTTACTAGTTACTGGTTGACCTGGAGGCTTCATAAAACATAATTGTGATTAAGCAGAGCTGGTATGATTCCTAAAGGACTTATAGCCAATAATAATGCATTGACATTTATGTGGATATGTTTCCCAGCTTTGGAGTAGTTTAGGGTTGCAGTTTGAATTGCCAGTGGTATTATGCTTCATGGAAGGCTTACAAAACAGGTAAGTGCATTTGTGTTAGAGATAATTTTGTAAATGAAATAAGTATCAGCCAAATATTACATTTGACAGTAAAACTTAAAACACTTGCATATATGTTTGGTATGCCAATTTGCCCTTCAGTTAAATAGCATGCACTGACCCTGAGATAAATTAGTAAACATTAAGAAAATTGAGTAGATCTTGAGATCTTCTTTTAAATGTTCTTTTAGATGCCCAAACCAGTACAAAGAAAATGAATTTTCTTTGAATAGGACCATTTAAGTCCTATTCATTTCAGCCTGAGAATTAATTCTGTTGAGTGGCTGAAATCCTTATATTAGCTGATTGTTTCCTTGTCTTTATGTCATCAGAACATTTATTATACTCAAACAGCACAAACATCTATTTATCTAGTCTACTCCTAGGCAAAGGATTATAAAACCTCCTATTATCACATTTTTTTGCATGACAAGGTGTATTACATTCGTATTTTAAGAGATATTATTTCATAGAAACTGATTTAAGCCTACTGTGAAATAGTTTGTCTTCTACCATACTGTGTTTTCAATCCAGTAATTTATTTCACTTTTATTTCCTTTCTCTTCATTTAGTGATTGCCTTGTTTTAGTATTATTACAAACACTTTATAATAATGGAGTAGCTATTCGATGAAATCATTGATAAACTTGCTTGTTATGGAGGGCCCAAAACCTGAAATGATCCTGGTTCCTTCCACGTTTATCCCTATGGCACCATCATGTAAGCATACATATGGGACAATAAAAATGGAAGACGACACATTAAATGACATTATTATAAAATGCAATACTCTTGGAATGATCCCTTATTAAATTAGTCTCTATGATCTGAGATGAATTTCCCCGATCCCTAATCCATCACTGGAAAAATATTAAAAGATAGGTCTCAACTGGTATTAGAATCGCACTCAGTCTTGACTTTCATTATTTTGAATTAGGGTGCTACTGGGGGAAAGCCTCTTAATGAGGATTAGAGTGATTCACTGGCCTCCTTTTGGATTTTGACAAGTAAAATATTAACTCTTCAGTCACAGCTGTCTGAATTAAAATACTTGGCAACCACAGATGCACAAATTAAATTGGCCTTTATGTTTCCATATTGCTGACCTTCCTGGGGAGGGGGGAAATAGACTCAAACCCACCAATAACAAAAATGGTATGGGAGAAGATATAGTTGCTAAAGTGTTTGCTTGTTTTTTTTGAAGAGGGAAAAACTCATTTCTAAACAAAAGTTGAACTCTCTCTCTCTCTCTCTCTCTCTCTCTCTCTCTCTCTCTCNCTCTCTCTCTCTCTCTCCCCTCCCTCTCTCTCTCTCTCTCTCACACACACACACACACACATCCCCATTGGGGGAAGGAAACAACATTGTTTAATTTTGTATTTCACACAAAGTTACAGATTGGTTTTTAACAAACCATTAGACAATCAAAGATTAAGTGAGGTTCTCCAAGAGATTTTTGTATAAATCACCAGAAAAATATATCTATACGACCAACACCAGAGGAATCTCATTAATAATCTAAAATGTTGCATTGCATTGAAAAAGACAAATCTTTTACAACAGCATCAGTAGAAAGAATAGATTAATTTAGACTGTGGTTACTTTGACTGAAACATTTGAATAATGATTTTAGAATTTAACTGTCTGCCTTGAGAACTGTTCCTTTGGATAGTTCTTTTGAAAAATAATTTGCACTTGGTTAAGGGTAATCAATTATAATTAGTTCAAATCAGTGATTTGGCTGAGTGTATTAAAATTACCACAAAAATTCTTTTAGAAAACTTGTGATTTGTTAAAAAGTTCAAATTAAAAAGTTGTAAATTTACTCCTATCCCTCTCCCCTGTCAAATTCAGAGTAAAAATATTATGAACTTTCATTTCACACTGGCTGGTTCTGTCTTTCCTTCGTCACCTCTAACATTCTTCTGTCTCTCTGTAATGATTACACATTGATCTGAACTTTTGATTTGTTGAGGCCAACTTTGAGACAGACATTGATAAATGTATTTTGGCCATTTTACCTTTCTGTTCCAATACTGTGATGAACTTATAAAAGGTGTAACAAAAACTGCAGAAGCGGGACTTGAAAGTTTATTTTACAATTTCCAATATTTCCTCTTCCCTCATGTATCTTTTTTTATTAAAGTTGGATTTTTTTTTATCTCTGAAGAATTTTATCTCTTATTTAGAGCTATTTGACAAACATTTATATGATTAAACTGTGATTTTTAAAATTTAATTACTTCTATTACACATTTTTATTTGCTAGGCAAACAGGTAATTATGTATTGAATGAAGAATAAGGAAGATAAAAGAAATCTAAGAATCTCTCTCTCTTGGTTCTGCTCACATTATTCAGATGATTCAGAAAAGAATAGAATAGAATAACTGCCTGCAAATTCTTTCAAAAACAGGGAGGTATATTTGTGACTGAAATAAAATTCATTTCATTGATACCCATAATTATTGAAAATATTCATTTTTGCACTTATTAACTAAATGAAGAGTTGTTAAAACAGGTCTGAAAAGGCTTTACATCTTCTAGACAAGTTGATGATTCTGAATAACTGCAATAAGACATTCCTAAATGATATTATCATTCATATTTTCTACAATTCCTCCAAGAAGCGCAAGTAGTTTTATGAAAATGTTTCACTTATCTGCTTTTTTTTCTGTAGAGGAATTGATTTAAATTTATAGATAGTAACAGGTCAAAATTATTGCTGAACTTCATGATAAAGGAGCGATTCCAATACTGATTTTCCCAATTATTCTGATTTGTTCTAACTGTAGCTTCATCTAATCTCTTCAAATCTAGTTATAAAAACCATAAATATAAGTGAATCTTTCTCAAAATTGGAAAAGAAGGCCAAGCAATTACTTATTGCTACCAAGGAAACAAGTGAAAATACCCATTGAAGAATAGGATCCTATCTGTTCTATGCTTCCTCATTCTGGAGCATTGGCTCAAGACTGTTGTTGCAGTCTAGCAAAAGGCAACTCCTGGTATCAAGTAGAATTGTAGGATTCAAAGTGCATATTATCTAAATGGAAGAGTTTCCTTTAGTCATATAAAATAGATGTCATAATTATCTCTCTTCATCCCTGTCCCCCCCTCCCATTCAAATAATAGGTTACACTCAAATTGATTTGCCAGAGGTATCCTTATCAGTCTGTTCTCCATGGGCTAATTATACATGATATTCTTTTTCTTTTCTTTACTATGGGTTCTTTGACTTTTGTATTCTGACTGAACAACTGTTAAAATAAAGAATCCCTTCAAATAGAGAGGTTATCTTTTCCAAAGCTGGTCTTGAGGTCTCCTTAGAAAGATATACTGGAAAGAAAAGGTCAAGTGACAGTCTAGAAGATCATTATATGTGTATACTGTAGAAATTAAGGAAATCTGAATATATCAGAAGCTGGATAGGAGATGCCAGATGGCAATTGCCTTGAAACACACTGAACATTATGCAAAATCTTGGGTGATATAGGATTAATGCTCAATTTATGTGAGAAGCATGTGCACGCTTCATGTTTATGAATTTTTCCATTTTGTCCTGAATGTGTTGCTTTCTAATCTTAAATGGAGACAAATTGAAGTTGCTCTTCATTGTAAAAAAAACTCTTTTTTATGATTATTTCCAAGATGAAGTAAGAAATGAAAATAGTAGTGCTTTGATATATAATGTGTGCTTACCAAACTTAGAGGTGGCAAAACTGCAATGGTGTTAGAGATCTGAATATTCTAGATATCATCTTTGTCTCTCTGTTTTTATAATCTTTTCATCTATAGTTTCATCCATTTTGGATGCTCTTGTTTTAACTCTCCTTTTGTCCCTCTGAGCAATCTCCAATTGTACAAAATTAGATTTAAGGGCCTGATGTAGCATTTTAGCGCATACAATGCCACCAAAACCTTTGAGAATATCTGTGCGAGGATCCTTATATCTGTACTGAACAGCTGTTTGCATTGTTAAAATATCTTTGTCTGCAAAGGCACAAAAAGAACACATGTTAATACTCCAACTTGCTTAGCATACATGGCATGTTACAGATTGATAAATTACATTCTTTCTATTACACAGTAACCTTCTGCCAACATAATATATTGGCATTAAGTAAACATTTCAGTTGGGGAATGTATAGCTTGATCATCACTATTACACACATACACACACACACACACACACACAGAATGTCTTTTTTCCACAAATGTCTAGGCAGGAAGCACAAATACATGTCTGATGAGTAATAAAGAAAAATGCATGTTCCCATTCATATGATAGCTTGTAATTATTCAGCATACCACAAAAGGTCCTACCTAACTATTTTTCATTCTTTTCCACA
The DNA here is from genome assembly GCA_004320025.1 of Laticauda laticaudata. Lineage (NCBI taxonomy): Eukaryota > Metazoa > Chordata > Lepidosauria > Squamata > Elapidae > Laticauda > Laticauda laticaudata. Next base: position 15,307 of record BHFT01016449.1, read on the forward strand.
TCAAACACGAAGTTCAGAAGTGGTTTTCATGTGGAAACAAAATTACTTACGTTCTTTCCTTTAACCAAAGTAGTTAACTTTGCCATTTCAGCCAACTCCATCAATATCTGCAATCATTTGTCCATAGTAGAAATTGAAGTGTCCTTCCATTTTTGAGCATATATTAGTCTTGCTGTGGTCAACATATATAATGAGAAAGTTCCAAATTTTTTCTCCGGTTCTTTTTCCATTAAACCCAAGAGAAAATGTTCTGATTTCATTTTTATATCCATTTTCAAAATTTTCTGTGGTAAAATATGAATCATACTCCAATATTTTTTGCTTTATCACATGTCCACCATAGATGGTAAAAAGTTGTCTTTTTATCAAATGTCTAGTCTTATGCCAAAGACCAGATCTGTTATTAGGCAAAAAAAGCAACCAGCTTAGATGCCAGATTTTATTCACTATAATTTTGGAATTTCATCAGACGGGGTCCAAGAGAGCCTTCTTTGCTGTAGCTCCTGCCTTTTGATATATCTTACCTCTGAGGTGAAATTATCTCCCATTCTTCTGACCTTCTGCAACAGCCTGAAGATCTGGCTCTGACAGATGACTTGGGTCCCCATCATTGGGGTATCAAATTGGAGTTGGTTGATTAATTAAGAACTAATCCTCCCTCCCCCCTCCTGGACCCAGCTTCCTGCTTCTCCACCTTGTGACCATGATTTTACTTTGATTGTATTGTCATTTTACAGGTTATATTTATTTCTGATGGTTTTAATAATGTTTTTATGCTGTAAGCTACCCAGAGTCACTTTAAAATGAGATAAGTGATGAATGAATGAATGAATGGAATCAGCAACGGTGAGCCATAACACTTGTCAAAAAGATTAGAAAACTCTTTATAATTTCCCTTCCCCTCCCCTCCCCCATCCATCCATCCATCCATCCATCCATCCATCTATATACATGTGTGTGTGCACATGCACACACAGACACAGACACACAGCACAGTCAGCAATTCTTCTGGGATCCTCAACTTGCCACCATCACTGTTATGAGAAGGGTGGCCATATAAATTATTTAAGTAAAATAAATATATAAAATGACTTTCATTGTTGGAAGACAGACATACTGTTGTATATGCAAGCTAAGATGACGGACAACACTTCGGAATGCTGAAATAAAGTTCAACTGCCAATCCAGTGTGGTGGGTAGAAAGGGAAGCTTTCTCAGCAAAATGTTTTCAATTATACTGTATTTTTGCCTATTTTAGTAGCATAGTAATAGTCTTCAGAGAGTTACACATGGAGGAAAAAAGGCTGTTTCTCACATAAACAGCAATCATCTTTGTTGCTTGGTTGACATGAATCTGGCTCTTCCTCAACAGACAATTAATAACATCAACATCAAATCCTTTCTTGGAAAAGAATTATTTTTATAGAACTGAAACCATGATTGTAAACACACATATATACAAACACACTTAAGTCCTCCAACAGATAAATAAATCTGAAATGGAATTAATTAGGGACTATCTTGTATTTCTTATGCAGACACTATAATTAATAATTTACTTTTTGGAGTGTCACAATTAAGAAAAATGAGCATTCCAAATATTTCAGAAGTTTGTTAAAAAAACAAGCACCAAAGGTTCAGAGAAAACCATTGTGCTTGAGCCAAGTATTTCTTTACAATTATGGTTGCCCCAAAGAATTAGAAGAATTAGAATTCTTTTATTGGCCAAGTGTGATTGGACTCACAAGGAATTTTTTTCCCATTCTTTTTCCATTTCTGTCCTGTCTATTAAGAAAGCCATTACCTTCAAAGCCCAGACTGATTCTATTTTTAAATCCCATTCAACATAATCAAGGCAAAAATTCATGGCTTCCTTTGTTTTTTGCAATATTGGGAAGTACCTGAATATGTGTAGCATTATGCAGACAGATTACCGGCACCCCAGCATCTGTATGTGAAACATTTCTAAGAAGAACTACTTTAATGCATCTTTTTAAGAATTAAATGTGCATGGATAGCTGCCATAGGGCAAGGCAGGAGGTGGTTTAATTTCTTTTTTAGAACACATTAGTAGAACTCGATAAAGGGTCAAGTAATTTCATCCAAGTTGCCACTAGTTAGCTAAAAGAAAATGACAGTACTTGAAGCTGACACTGTTACATTTCCACAAATATATTTTATAAAATAGGAGTTTAGAATTTCATTTTTTCCCCATGCAGCAAGAATGATTGCCTGAGGAACACTTCTTAGCTTTAAAAGATTGCCTTGCCTGTAGCTAAATAGGGCATTTTGATTAATATTTGCTCTTTTGTAAGTGAGGCTGAGATCTGAAATGAGATGGTTACTTTTTAGACAGGAGTGACTTTGGTTCTAAGGCTCACTTAGTTTCCAGGGAGGCTGCACCGGGAGTAATTTCAGCGAATTGTAAGCGGACAGTAACTCCACAGGGAGCACTGGCAATCATGGCGGAAACAATGTTTACATCGATCAGCTGTCATGGTGATTTATGGCTTCATTTTGCTGTAATGGAGAATTAGTGGAAAGATTATCAGGGACTCAACACTTTGGCTTGTTACCCATGTCCAGACGAGCAATTTGTCTCCCTGAAGCAGTGAAATACTTGTGACAGCTCCAACACTTGCCCTAATTCAATCAAGAGAAAATGTTGGAATTAATTTGTTACAAGAAAATTTAAATATGTTCAGCAAACAGTAACCGCAGAGCAGAAAGCTGATTTATTGTGCTCGGCAAGATATCGATCCACTTCGATCCAGCCCATGTTGAGGTTTTAATGTGTAATAATTTCCAATTTAAAGCTCCTTTTCAAGATCACAGGTTTAAAGAGAGGGCAGGCAAGGTCTCAAGACCTGATTAGGAGCCTGTTGCAATGGCTTTGTCAAAAGCCTGTTTGAATGTAAATTCATAGTTATCTGTTGCACTATCTTTAATATTCTTGACATGAATTTTATTGTGTGTCAAACCTCAGGCCAGCTGCCTGCCACAACCATTAATGAAACATCTTAGGAAATAAATCTCAGCCTTTATACAATATTTTTAAAAACCTGAAACATGAGATGTCACCAAGGACAGTTTCACAGCTAGCTATTTTGCTCAGTAAACCCTCAGATAGACAGCAGTTTTTCAGTCTGCTCACACAATTAGATTGAATTATTGTGTAAATGTTATAAGCTTAAATTCCAGAGAGCCCACATGAATATTATTATTATTTTTGGTGCATATAAAATTCTGTTCTCTTTTCAGAAACTGGGACAGTTTATGTTGTATATAGCTATACACTGGGGGAAAAGCCCAAGGTTCTAGATATTAAAGAAATCTTCATAAGCATACTTTGCAATAGGTGCATGATATATATTGGGCTTCTTTCTATACTTCGATAGGACAGGGAAGACAACAGAAACATCTTCTTAGCTGCCATATTCTGGTCTAAATTTTCTATCCCAGCCAAGGCAAGTGAATGTTCTATTTCCATAGTTCTAAAGTTTCATTGGAACAAGCTATGATAAAAAATTTAGTTGTGTGAAAGATCTGCAAGCATCAGCTGTCTAAAGGCCAGCACAATAACTCCCTACATGTCCTCAGTTGTAACTCTTCTGTAACATATATTTTTTAATAACAGCAGCTAATATGATCAGAGAGTAACCCAATCAATAAAAAGTAAAACCTTGTACTATATATGGGGGAAGTGCATTGTTTTTCAGTGGAAAAAAAGATTTCTGATAGACCTCAATTGTCCTTTGGCATTTCTTTTCATGAATAGTTTCTGATTACTTATGTTATTCTTATTCATCAATAACTTTCCATTCTTTTCTGCTGCAGTTTTGTCATATATCCTGCAGGACATTGGTGCCTGAGGAAAGCCTGAATATGGTCTGAACCTGACTTAGCCCATCAACTTGGACCAGTGGTGGGATTCAACTGTTTTTTTTACTACTGGTTCTGTGGGCGTGGCTTGGTGGGTATGGCAGGGGAAGGATACTGTAAAATCTCCAGTCAGAGGCAGTATTTGCCGGTCTCCGAACTACTCAAAATTTCTGCTACCAGTTCTTGAGAACTGGTCAAAACTTGCTGTATACCACCTCTGTCTTGGACCATAAGCAGATAAACTGGATATATCTTGAGAGCTTGCAAGCTGGTCTTAGACTGCAATAGTTATCTTCCCCTAGTTGGATCTTCTACATCAGAGATGTCAAACTCATGGCCCATGGGCCGGATGCATCATGTGCTGGCCATGCCAGCCCCAGTTTAGCAAAGAGGAAAAGAGTTATGATATGTCACACGAGGATATAACATCGCAAGTTTGACACCCTTGTTCTACATCTATCAGACATTTCCACTTGCAACTCAGTCTTGTGTATGGAATTGAAAGGCTGTAACCATCAAGGTGACTTTCTCCCAGGATAATTGCTTAAATTATCCCTATCCAAGTCCAAATGATGCAAGATATGTAATGCAACATTCTCAAAGGCAGCACCATAACTGGATTATCCTGAAGAATTAACAAAGTAGAAAACTAGTTTACTTTTAGGCAGGGCTACCAAAAATCTGACTTTTCAGAAATACAGTCAACCACTTGCCTAGTAGACAGAGATTCAGAGGCCCCTAACATTTTGCTGTCATTTTTTAGCTGTCTGGATTTGCAGTATAAATATAGTAGCCTTTCATTTAGGGAGTACTGCCTTCTAAACCGTAATTCACCTTCTGGTTGTCTTGTTTGAATTTGAGTAGTGGTATACATGAGAAAAAGTACAACAATTTTGAAACATTTTATTTAATAATAAGAGTACAATAAAAGTAGAGGCATGGAATGTGGATATTTAGCTATAATATTCCTTCTCAGATAGGAATTTTTGTGGGTCATTTTGCCCAATCTCTATCTCTCAGCCTATCTGATTCTTAGTTTTCGTGTAGTGAAAACTTGCAGATTTGCTTTCCAAGAACATTGTATTAAAAGGGAAGCTATAAATAGTTTAAACAAAAACAAAATGAAATTAAATCTTTCACTTGATCTGGGTATATTTAAAGGCAGACACTACTAAAAGCTGATGTACCTTCCTGGATCTTGTCAGCATTTTTCATTTGTTCCTAAGGGGTTATAACTGACCTCACTGGCTTAGACCACATACTTTAGTAGGTCACTTGATACCTACTTGAATTTACAGTCAAGAAGCTAAGACATATCAAAGTGTTGTGATAGACTAAGAACTACTAGTCAAATTCCACACTTCATACAAAGGAAGTGATGATGTTGAGACACACTATAAGTTGAGTATTGTATTTTTTGGACTATAAGACACTCCAAACAATAAGATGCACCTAGCTTTTGGGGAGGAAAACAAGAAAAAAAACTTGCCTCTGCCTCTCAACAATTTGCCTCCTTGCAGCAAACTGCAAACAATCTGGTCACTGATAGGCAGTTGTCTGCAGCAAACAGGAAACAACCACCTATTGCTACCTCCGTGCACCACATTTTCGGCTCCTGCGCACACTGTTTTCGGGCTCTGTGTGCCCCATTTTTGGTCTCTATGGGACTATATTTGGTCTCTATGGACTATATTTGGTCTCTATCCCATGGGGCACATGGAAGCCAAAAATGGGACACGTGGAGGCAGAAAATGAGTCATGAGGAGGTAAAAATGGGGTGCGTGGAGGCTGAAAATTGGGTTCGCAGAAGTGTGATAAATGGTGGCAGACTGGAACAGCTAATCAACGGTATTTCCATATTCCAGGAGGCAGATCCAACTGATGATCAGCTGTTCATGCTAAATCAGGCTGTGCTGAAGCTGATCAGGTTGTTTGCTGTTTGCTGCAAGGAGGCAAATTGCTGGGAGGCAGAGGCTGAAGTGTGGGGGCCGGTGGGTGGGCAGAGCTTTAGCAACATTCACTGTATAAGATGCACAGACATTTCCACCCACTTTTTTGGGGGTGGGGGGAGTGCTTCTTATACACTGAAAAAAAAGGTATTTTACTATTGTCTATATCAGCTATATCAGCAAGGAAGTCTGATAATTTTAGGCATCTTACACCAGCCAGGGAAGGCTTGCTCTATATTCAGGGGTAATATCTCATAGGGTCCTTCTCTTTCCTTTCTTAAACCAGGAACCTTCTATACACAAGACATGTTTTTGGCCATTGCGCTACAGCCTTTCACATGACCCTTTAGTCTGGGCATTCTGCTTTTGACTCTGCAAACAATCCCCTTTGTTTCTATGAAATATTGTAGCCATATACCTAATACAAATTGGGATTAAATACAAGCAAATGAAATGAAATATGAACCCTGCTTCCTCTCCCATATTAGTCAGTTTGTGTCCCAGTACAAGGTCTTGCATTTTTCTGATTGCATACATGCATGCGTTCTTTGTATAAAAATCATTTGCACTTTAATATATAGTAATTACTTCTCGGGTATCCTTTTAACCATTTTTACCTTGTTTTCTTATTTTGTTAAGATGAAATGTCCTCTGCTGTCATGCTTCACATTAAACATTTTAAAAACTGTTAATGATTAAGCCTTTACAAACACACATCTGTAAATCTGTTATTTTAATTTCAGCTTTCATTACTACCTACAGATGTTAAATGTTTCCATGGTTGTTGATGGAATGCATCTCGTAGAGCTAGTAATGTTTACACATATGTTTCTTATATGGCTGTTAACTATAAAATAAAACACAGGTTATAGTTCGTAAAATATTATTGTAGCATTCTCTTTGCTGTTCCGAAATGTAGACTCACAAATCTTTGTTAATGAATGAAGTAACGAAATTGAAATTTAGCTCACTTAAGTTAAAGGTCTACAATTGGTAATAAAGTGGCAAAGTTACACTATATTTCAGATACATTTACTGGACCTGGTAAACTTAAAAGCTTTTTATTGCCTTCCAGTTTCCACGGTACATGTTATACATCTTTAATATTGACCAAACCAAATGTATGCGTGCCAAAACAAGTTTTGAGCCAAAACATTGAGAAACAAGAGACAGGTAATACAAATGGGTAGTGAGAACCCAAGTTTTACATAATTACTCATCCTCCAATTAAAAATACGGCAAACAGCTTCTAATCTGATACTCTTAGGAGTGGGACTATAATTTCCAAATTATTAGTCAGTTGGTTAGGACTTTGGAGAAATGCAGGGCCATCCTCAGAGTCCTAGGTTGAAAGAACAACTGTAGGAAGACCTTCCAAACCACAATCACAACTACAACCAAAAATAACTACCAAACCACAACCACAAATAATTATTATCCCATCAAATAATTCCACAAATGATATCTCCTTAATCATCAAAGACACCATTGAACGTGATCAGAAATGTCCAAATACCATCTTGTTTGGTCTTGAAGACACCAATGAATCAGATGACATCACCAAAGTTTGTCATATCATAAGCAACTCAAATACAACAAACATCTCTCCTGAAGATATCATTGAAATAACCAGAGATGGCCCTGAGTCC
>BHFT01016450.1:0-20905 GCA_004320025.1 Laticauda laticaudata
ATGATGAGTGGGGCGTGGTCCTGTCCATGTTTCCTGAAGTCCATAATCAGTTCTTTGGTTTTATGGACATTCAGTGATAGACAGGTTCTCTACTTCTGCCCTATATGCCATCTCATCCTCTCTGAAAATGAGACCAATCACGGTCGTGTCATCCACAAACTTTATGATGGTGTTTGTTGCATGGCTTGGTGAGCAGTCAAAGGTGTACAAGGCATATAGCAGGGAGCTTAAGACACAACCCTGAGGGGAACCAGTACTGAGTGTAATAGCGGAAGAAATATGTAGTAGTCCTCATTTAGCAACCACAATTGGGACTGGCAATTCCATTGCTAAGTTACTAATCAAAATCATGCAAATGTGATGGACTTACATCATTTCCCATTCAGTTATTAAGTGGGTCAATATAATTGTTAAGCAAAACATCATGGGACCACAACTTGCAATTTCACTTGTATGTTCTTCATTAACTCTGTCTTAGAGAAGATACACAAATGACAATCACATGATCATGGGATGCTGTGATGGCCATATATGTGAGGTTTGGTTGCAAAGCAGGAGTTTTTTACGCTGTCATATGTTTGAACAGTCACTAAATGAGGCAGTTGGAAAGTGAAGACTACCTGTAAGTTAATTTTTATGATGTATTTTATTATTATATCCTGACACATTTGAAGAAGTATGTTTTCTCCAAATGATTCTGTGTACCAAAGTAGATTGAGCAAAAAAAAAATGAAGGTTCTAAATCTAAGTTATAAAACTTTAATCCTAAAGTTTAATTTTTGAATTGTTAGAATTGGTATAGTTTATGAATAATTAATCTAGAAGCATAAGGTATATAGATCATCAGTTTTAAAATAATAGGGAGTTTTCCTCACTCCCAAATGAATGAAAGAATGGAATGGAACAGAACGGAACAGAATAACAGTATTGGAAGGGACCTTGGAGGTCTTCTAGTCCAACCCCCTACCTAGGCAGGAAACCCTACTCCACTTCAGACAAATGGTTATTCAACATCTTTTTAAAAACTTCCAGTGTTGGAGCAGTCACAACTTCTGGAGGCAAGTTGTCACACTGATTAATTGCTCTGTCAGGAAATTTATCCTTAGTTTTAAGTCCTTCTGGTGCTTTGGAGAATAGCTTGACTCCCTCTTCTTTGTGGCAGCCCCTGAGATATTGGAATACTGCTATTATGACTCCCCTAGTCCTTCTTTTCATTAATCTAGATATACCCAGTTCCTGCAACTGTTCTTCATATGTTTTAGCCTCCAGTCCCCTAATCATTGTTGCTTTTCTCTGCACTCTTTCTAGAGTCTGAACATGTTTTTTACATCCTGACCAAAACTGAATGCAGTATTCCAAGTGTAGCCTTACCAAAGCATTATAAAGTGGTATTAACATTTCACATGATCTTGATTCTATCCCTCCGTTTATGCAGCCTAGAACTATGTTGGCTTTTTTGGCAGTTGTTGCACACTACTGGCTCATATTTAAATGGTTGTCCACTAGGAGATCCTTCTCACAGTTACTACTATTAAGCGAGGTACAATATATACTGTACCTGTGCATTTGATTTTTCTTGCCTAAATGTAGAACCTTACTTTTTTTATCATTTAATTTCATTTTGTTAGATAGCAACCAATGTTCAAGTCTGTCAAGATCTTTCTGTATCTTAAGCCTATCGTCTGGAGGATTGGCTATTCCTGCCAGCTTGGTATCATCTGCAAATTTGATGAGTTCCCCATCTATCCCCTTGTCCAAGTCATTGATGAAGATGTTGAAGACTACTGGGCCTAAAACAGAGCCTTGGGGTACTCCATTGCATACTTCCCTCCATGTAGATACAGTTCCATTGAGGACTACACATTGAGTGCAGTTGGTCAGCCAGTTAGGAATCCATCTGGTAGTGATGCTGTCTAACCCACATTTTTCTACTTTATCTAGTAGTAGGTTATGGTCTACTTTATAAAATGCCAGGTAAATCCAGTCCAGGTAAATTATATCGAAAGCATTCCTCTGGTTAACTAATTTTGTCATTTTGTCAAAGAATGCAATAAGATTAGTCTGGCATGATCTGTTTTTAACAAACCCATGCTGGCTTTTGGTTATTACTATGTTTGCTTCTAGGTGTTCGCTGATTATCTTTTCCAGAATCTTTCCTGGTACTGAGGTCAGGCTGATAGGTCTGCAGCTTCCTGGAACTAATTTCCCTCCTTTTTTGAAGATGGGAACTATATCAGGTCTTTTCCATTCCTTTGGCAGTTCTCCAGTGCTCTAGGATCTTTGAAAGATATAGTTCAGTGGTTCGTCTGCTGTATGCTAGCTGTATCTAAAATAATGTATACTAAATAAACAAATAAGTCAATATGTTATAGTCTCTTGACTACTAGATAACCTTGCTACAAGACTGTGCTAGTGAGACAGCCTCAGTATACGTGTCCTCTTTGACTCTTGGAAATTGTACAGTAGAAAGTATCTTGCTATAGATACAGTAGGTCAAAGAGATGAACTCTTATGGAACTAGTTAACTAAAGGCTAGGCACAAATTAAGTTATGAAACAACCCAAAGCAACTTTGATAATTTACATCTGCAGCCACTGGAAATTAGCCTTTGTAGGATAAAAAAGAAATGATGCTTTACACAAAACTTGCCTTAGAAGTTTCATAGATCATCATTTTGCAATGGCTTGGATTAGAAGATTGAGTGAGAGAAAAATATATTTTACATTATCTGTTGTCTTTCAGTTGCGATCTGTAACTAAAAAAAGAATTTGTGTAATTATGGATGAAAACTTTGTTAAATATCAATCCACCATTGATTTAGTGGCAACTGTACAAAAAGACGGTTTTCATAGTTTGGGTCATTAGGAAACTAATTCTCATTGTATCTAAGAAAGGAAAAGGAAGTTCATTGAGCTGATTTTACTTAAGTTCTTTAAACAATTAGATGTAAGAGTACTCCATAAGAGATAGATTCCTGTAAGGACACAGAGGTTTGATCTGAATTCCAAACAAACCTCCTATTTGAAAATTTGAGCATTTTAGAATTTTTGCAGTCGGGACACTTAAATTATAATAGAATAATAATTGTATTGTCATTTTAATGTACAGTGGAACTTTGGGTCGTGACTGTAATTTGTTCCAGGACTACGGTTGTAACCTGATTTGGTCGTGACCAGAAGCACGATCATCTGCGCATGCATGGACCAAAACCGAAAAAGGCCCCAAAGGGGAAATCGCTGCAGCAATTTTCAGGTTTGTTTGGTTGCCACCTGAAGAACTGTTCCCAAACAGAAGCAAAACAGAAGCAAAAATTCTGGTTGTCACCCAATTTGGTCACAAACAGAAGCGTTTGTGACCCAAGGTTCCACTGTACACTAATCAGCATACATTAAAATGAAATTTAGCTGCATACAGCTCTCAAAGTGTCACCACCTCCAATATATACATTACATAAACATGACATAATAAATACATACATACAAAATTATGCATATGCTCACATATATGACACAGAGAAACAACACAGTCTAGTTTGAATGTATACATGTACATGGCAAGTAAAATGAATCTTGAGAGTTTACCAGACAGATGGCATAGAGAACAAAACTTTTTACAGAATATGATAGTCCTGCTAGAAATACTTTGAAATCTTCTCCCAGAGGAGTAACAGAAACAGTCCATAAAATGGGTGTGTGGTGTCTCCAATAATGCTTTGAGCTCTAAGCACATAATGCTTATAAACACTATCCTGAATAACAGGAAGCAAACTTATAATCTTCTCGGCTGTCCTTACCACTCTGTGTATGAACTTTCTATCTGAAGCACTGTTGCCACCAAACCAAACAGTTATGCAGTTCTATAAAAATTGGTCAGGACAGAAGGAGAAAAATGTGCTCTCCTCATCCAGCACAGGAAATGCAGATGCTGGTTTGCATGCTTCACCAAGGTTGCCGTGTGGAAAGATCAGTTCAGATTGTTAGTTATCTGCACCCCATACTGTTGACCACCTCTACAACTGCATCCTTAATACTGAATGGAGTATGACTATGCCAGCTCTTTCTAAAATCTACAATGATCTCTTTTGTTTAACTTTTAGAACCAGATTATTTTTATTGCACCAGTCCATCAGACCCTTTACCTCTTCCCTATAAGCATCTTCATTGTTGTCCCGGATAAGACCCACCACTGCTATATCATCTACATACTTCACAACATGATTCATAGCAGATTTGCTATGAATACATAGGCCCTCCCAAAGCTGCCAGTTTGTGACACTATTTACAATGCACTGTTAAAATTGTAAAAATTATTCAACTAACTATTTCGGCTTATCACTGATCTAAAACTTCAGTGAGATTTTCCTAAGAATGTTTTTTAGCTTGTAGAATGACTTTTCAGTGATAAATGCATAATCCTCTCTCTTCTACAACTAGTCCCCTGTTAAAATCTTGTATTTCTGCAGTACTTGATAATATAGATCATATTATTAATATATGTTAAAGGAAACCCTCTTGTTTATACAGAAATATTTGCCAAACCCCCAAATTTAAATTTATTGGGAAAATAAGTTGTACAAAATGTATTTCTACATCTCATCTCACAGATTTTTCCAGTACTTTATATTAACATATTTCTGTTTGGTGTTTTCTTAGAGTTGCTTTTGAGTTTCTGCTTTATCTTGCAATCAATATTCTTTCATTAGATTTGGTCCCATAATTGTTAAGAACAAGCTGTAGATACTGAAATTATCTCTTTCAGCTTTCTTTTAAGAGTCCCGTGATATATATATATTACTCTATAGTTAGTATATATCTTTTGATTCTTTAAGTTTTGTTTTATTAAGCACATAAGTATTTAACTTAATTAAACTTCACAGTAAGTTCTCTTTTACTGCTTTTTGTTTATTCACACACACAACCATTCAGTAATAATTTCAACATGACTTCTTTCTCCCACTTCTTTCTCCAAGCATGTTTCATGATTGCAATTGGCATAATTGTCATTGATCAAATATTTCTTGAGACCATGCTGCCAATATGTTAGTGGAAAGAAATTATAAAACTGACTGATCATTTTAAAAATTCTGAAATGTAGTAATGGCAATAGCACTTAGAATTATATACTGCTTCACAGTGCTTTATGGCTCTCTCTAAGCAGTTTACAGCATCAGCATATTGCCCCCAACAATCTGGATCCTTGAAAGGATGGAAGGCTGAGTCAATCTTTAGCCAGTGAGAATTGAACTGCTGGCAGCTGTCAATCAGCAGCAGTAGTTAAAATTCAGCAATAGTATCTACATTCTAACCATTGTGCCACCAGTGACTAAGGAAGCCATCTAACATTAAAAATGAGCTTTTTGAGAAATTATGCAGCAAAGCAGTCCCTGCTACTGAAAATCATTATCAACACCTGGGAGCATCATGAAAAAGATAATAAAAAAATAGATCTGCAAACAACTAAAAGCAAATAAAGTTATAACTAGTAGCCAGCACAGGTTTGTTAAAGACAGATCATGCCAAACCAATCTTATTTCATTCTTTGATAAAGTCATCAAATTAATACACCAGCTGTAAGATTCTGCCTCTCCAGTCTTCTCAAGAAAGCAGAACTCTTGAAACAATTAACATTTCGAAACAAACTTTTATTGGAAGACAGTGATAGGAGAGAAAGTGTAGACAGGATCTGAAGTCTCCCACTCAAAGCATTAGATTAAACCTCTAGAAGCAAAGGCTTTCCCAGTCTCCAGTTCAACATAGAGCCAATCCCAAGGTGTGAAGATGTTTTTAGAACCTCAGGCAGAGAAGAGGATAACTGTCATCTCCCAGTCACTTTGGTTTCACTTTCTCTGGTGTTGAGATAACACAGATGGCTCAAAACACATTCCTTTTCTCCTCCCTAAGATGACCTGAGGCACATAAGGGTGATATAATAGCAGTATTTCAGTATTTGAGGCGCTACCACAAAGAAGAGGAGGTCAAATTAATCTCCAAAGCACCAGAGGACTGGACAAAAACAAAGAAGCAATAGGCATTGGTGATCCCTGTAGCCTGAAACAACTGATCGTCGGGAGTCTGATTCAACCAACAATCAGCTGCTATCAAGCCCAAAATTGACATATGTTTCATCATTTTATTTAGCATTATAATGTATTCATTTTCTTTCTCTTTGCTGGTTATGGGGGGAAGGGTTTCAGGCTTGCCACATTTCTAAGGAGGGAAAAGTGTAGATAGAGTTGTTTAGGCTAGGTGGTGTTTCTTTCTGTGGGAACAGGAGCTGTCCCCGCTGAGGCCTTGAGGTGGAGATTGATGACACTAGGTCATGTTGATTTACTTCTATTGGAGAATGTAACTTTTAGGGACTGTTTCTAACTTCCAATATTATGTAGTGTAATTCTGGGTTGTGTCAGATCCGGAATTACAGCAGACTTTGCCAATTTTATGTTTTCTTAAATAAAAGAAATTGTTTTGGAAGATGGACTTCACTCTTTTCTTTTTAAATGGATTTCACCACTTGGAAACCTGACATTATTCTGGCTCTCCAAAAAACCATAATCTCTAACAGGGATTACTATTCAGGGTCCTGAGCCCTGGCTGTTTACCTGGAGCATTGGGAAACAGCAAAGACTTAGATGGCAGAAGGACCCAAGGGTACCGGAACATGAGTGCAAGTTCTGCAGGGGCCCTTGTGTTAAGTTGCTGGTCCAGCAGCAGGCCTTCCAACAGATTCCCCAGGAGATAATCAGAGTGACAGCAGTTGTGAAGGATATTGCTCATCTAGGGCCCACCTGAAATCCCCAGCTGAATGGTCCGGAAGCACAGGTATCCAGCGGATGGAAAGAACCTGCTTGGCCAAAAGCAACCCTTCCTGACCCACTCATCGATTGGCCATTAACTGCAGCCAGGGAATCTCTAGCCACGATCCTAGAGTGGAGAGCAGCAATGGGACACATAGAACCTATGGGTGAGCACAATGAGTCGGTTGAGTGGTGGTATGAAATGGCGATGTGCAGCCAGGCCTTTGAGGATCTACCTGACCAGCTGGAGCAGCTTGTCATCAGACATGAAGGCAGAGGTCAGCAAAGGAGGCAAATGCCCACCCAGAGAGGTCATGAAACATGAGCTTCCAACCTGTCCACTTTCTGTTTAACCCAGTTGTTAGGAGAATGATCTCCACTCATAAGAGGACGATCTACCGCTGTGGGAGATCGACCACCATTATACTGTTCGCCCCCAAGAGTGGAACGGAGAGGGGTGAACAGAAAGAATGCATCGAGGAATGAGTCCTCCCCCCCATTGTACCTCCAGCTGACCAAATCTCTCTGGGATGGGCATTTTATCTGGTGAGAGGATGGGTTCAAGAACAAGCTCAAATTAGGCCAGACCAAGCTGCAGCCCCACCTCCCCCACTGCAACCAGCTCCGTGCACAAATGCCCCAACCTTTCAAAATCATGTTTGATGGGACAGCAAGTAAACTTGCATTTTTCCTGAACAGAACATGGTCTTACATCAACAGGCATGATGATGCACAACTAGTCCAATTCCTTGGAGACAATTTGGTGGAGGAGGCATCCGAATGGTTCACCCAGCTAAATAATGAAGATGCTCTTGAACTAAACAATGTGGATGACTTCCTAAGAAAGCTCGGTCACATTTTGAGGATTCTTCCTGAGCACAAAAGGCAGAAACAGAGATAAAAAGCATCAGGCAGAAGAGTAGACCTGCCAAGGGGCTAGTGCTTGAATTCAGACACCTGGCCACTAGTCTCAGGCACTGGTCTCAAAGAATACTTGTGCACTATTTCCAAGAAAGCCTGGATGAAGAGTTGTTAAAAATCTGCCTTTGCCATGGGCTGCCTGAGAGTAGAATCTATGAGTGGTACCGGTTGGCCATAGCAATGGACAATGCGCTCAGACAGCACTGAAGAAGCAACACTGAGAAATAACCCAAAAGAAAAATCACACAGTGCTCAACGCCAAGGGAAGGACATCAAGCAGCACCCACCCCACCCCACTCCACCCCGACTTCCAAGTGTTTCCATTATGGGCAGCAAGGGAATCACACTTTGGAGTGCGTAGCACCAGCCCCTGTATCTCAAGTGAGAGCATCCACTCCCCCAAAAGAGAAAAAGCCACTGAGAAAACTTCCTGATAAAAGCAAATTTGTGTGCCAAGCCATCAAGGTCCCTAACTCCCAACAACCAATAGGGGAGGGAAATCTGGCAATAGAATTGCCCATCATTCAAGATGCAGACAGCAAAGGAGATGACCCAATGGTAAGTGAAGCCATTCAACCTTTTAAAATTGAAAGGACATTGATTGTTACTCGCACAGGCATAGAAGGGCCCATAGACATTATCATTGACACCAGCAGTTCATGATTGTGCGTTGTTTAGGCATAGAAACTAAACCGTTAATTACTCCCATTCGATTCTAACAAGTGGATGGATCCATGATAGGGAGAAGTCCAGCTACACAAGTCACCGAAGAAGTAAAACTAGACATAGGGAAGCACTGGGAAAGAATCCGGTTCATAGTAGTCCCAAAGATGATCCAATCAATAATCCTGGGTTTTGCCTGGTTAGACAAATGGCACCCAAATTTAAGCTGGGAGGGTGGCTATAGGAGAATTAAATTAGCACTTGGTCCTGAGCCACCTCCTGAACAGCCAAATTGACAGCCCAGAATTACAAGAGAGCCAGGAGGACCCAACAGTAACATTGGCTGATCAAACCCCAAGGAATCCTGAAATCCCAATCCAATAACGTGAATCTTCAGTGAGGAGGAATGCAATCTGCTATCACTACCCCTATCACAACACTGACTGTGTAATAGAATAGAGGGGGTGAAATTACGAAAACCAAAAATGTACTCCATGACACCTAAGGAAATGAAAGAGCTATGAAACTATATAGACTCAAATCTATCTAGAGTTTCATCCAACCTGCAACGTCCATAGTGGCTTCCCCCATACTATTCAAAAGAAAAAAAAAAAGATTGGGGGAGTCATTTATGTGTGGATTTTACAGGAATTAATTGTGTGAGAATTCACAACACCTACTTCCTACCACTCATGAAAGACATGTTAAGACACTTAGCAAAAGGAAAAGTGTTTACCAAATTAGATCTCCGAGAAGCATATTACCGAATCCGCATCAGAAGAGAAGATGAGTGGAAGACTGCTTTCAATTGTCCCTTAGGCAGTTTTCAGTTCAGAGTAATGCCATTTGGATTACAAGAATCCCCAGGAGTTTTCATGCAGCTGATAAACGGAAGTCTTACATCAATATTTGTATAAAGTGGTCCTGGTTTACTTGGTGATATTCTCATTTACAATGACACTCCAGAAGAACACATCAAGTTAGTGAGAAAAGTATTAAAAAGACTGTTAGATGCAAAGCTGTATGTGAAACTATCTAAATGCGAATTCCATAAAGAGTCAGTAGACTTTATCTTGGCTACTGCATTTCAAATCAGAGGATAGAAATGATTTCGGCAAAGGTGAAAGCAGTCCTGGATTGGCAACCCCCAAAGAATCACAAACAGCTGCAAAGCTTCCTAGGATTTGTGAACTTCTACTAGCAATTTATCCCCTCATTTGCAGAGATTGCATTACCTATAAAAAAAACTTTTAAAAACAAGGGTGGGGGCAACCAAGCCAAAACCTGGACAACCCTAAAATGGATCCTAGAATGCCAAAAAGCTTTAAATTGTTAAAGAGGCATTTTGCACAAGAACTCATTCTGAAACACCCTGATCCAGTATTGCCTTTTATAGTGCAAGTCGATGCTAGCGATGTAGCAGTGGTAGCTGTTCTACTCCAGAAAAATGAAAAAGGAGATCTGCAACCTTGTGAATATATGTCCAAAAATCTCACAGACACTGAAAGAAGATGGGCTATATGGGAAGAGGAAGCTTATGCAGTTTGTTGGGCTTTACTAACTTGGAGACAATTTTTAGAGCACAGCAACATTCCATTCAAAGTATGGACAGACCACAAAAACTTAGAAGCTCTAAAAACACCCGGGAAACTCTCTCCTAAACAAGTTAGATTGGTCAATACTTCAAAAGATTCAATTTTCAATTGAAGTACCTGGGGGGGGGATCTACTAGCGGATGTGCTGTCTAGGAAACTCCAATTTGACAGTAAGTGAGAAGAAGTTTTTCACCCAATTATTCCAATGTCCCCTCAAGAGACAGTTCAAGTAATCACGCGGGCAAAAGCTCAAAAAAAATCAAAGACAAATCAGAAATGACCAGGAGGTTGCAAAATGAATTTTAACAGCAGATACTTGGTATCAAGAAAATAAGGAAATATTAACCATGCGAGAGGGTGTAGCATGGAAGGGGTCTAAGCTGTATGACCCCAAAACTTTATGTCTTCATGCACTTCAGAAAAGTCACGACTCAAAGCAAGCAGGACATTCTGGATATTTAAAAACCCGATACATGATCAGACACCAGTTTTGGTGAAAACTAGACCAGGAAAACCTTCAGGGTTATTACAACCTGTAGCAGAACCATCCCGGCTCTGGGAGGCGATAGGGATGGATTTTATAATAGATTTACTGAGTGAGGGGAACACAGTCATTGTGTCCATCCATTCAGTTACTGACATGGATGGGGAGGGGTGTTTCCCTCAGTAATTCAGGTATGAACAAACTCCATCCCAGTATTAATTTGGAAAGGAGTTAGCCCAGTACTGCTATGCACAGCATTGTTATAAGCAACCTCAGCAAACAGTCATTTGAACCATTATGGAGTTATTTTCCAAACAAGCTCATTTTGTTGCATGTCCAGGACTACCATCAGCCAGGAAATTATCCAAAATGTTTGTTAGTCATATATATGACTATTATATATATATATATATATATGGATCTCTGGTTATTTGGGTTTTCTCCCGCGTAGAATTGGAAGTATCTCTAGGACGTTTCGATAAAGTCTCATTCATCATCTTCAGGCTGTTTCTTTCAGCTTCGTCTTCCCTCAGAGTAATGTGAGCTTGCAGCTCTTCTTGCCTTTTAACTGCTAGTGGGGGTGTGATCTTGATTGGGTGGGGGTTTGGCTTGGTTCCTGTAATTGGTAGGGGTTGGCTTGTTCTGATTGGCTGGGGGTTGTTCTGCTTAGGTGGGGGCCTGCTGTGCTCAAGTAGTCTAGTTGCTGGGGAATTGAGCTGTGAGCTTGTGATCGTGGTTGTTTGGCTTTCGTGTTCGTGTCGTGCCCACATCTTCATGGTGGTGTCAGTTTTCTCTTGTATGGTCAGAGGGTTGAAGTGGGTAGTGTGCAGCTGCATATGGCTCTGGTTCGTGGTCGTGTCTCCTCTTCTGTGTGCGTGTGAGTCTTTTTCTTGCTGAAGTGTGGTGTAACATCGTTGTGTGGCACTTGGTGGTGTGGTCTGGTGTCATTCTTCATGTTAGTACTTCGTTTATTAATGAAGGGCCATGTTCAAATGGTTGGTAGGTCCTGAGGTATCATCTGTTTATTCATGCTGTGTGGAGGCGTTTTTCTATCTCTATGCTTCCTCTGATTATTGCGTGATTGAAAGTGTTCGGTTTGGCGATGGTTCTGTCTGGTATTTTAAAGTCAATTTCCAGTCTGTGGCTTTGAGTGTTGGACCAGGAAAGGTCGAGTTCTTCTTTTCTGATTGAGTTTTGTGTATCCTCAATGCGTGCACTAATTCTTCTGTTAGTTGTTGTCCTATTTTTTTATTAATTAGTGGGCAGCAGTGCAAGGATTTCGTATACTCCTTGGTTTTCCTATACTCGAATTTGTCTTTTTGGGTTCTAAGGATGGTGATATTTTTCGTGTTTGTGCAGAATGCTGTTTAATGTTGGTGTTTTTGGAGATCTTATCTGATTTTGCTGTAGTGCCTTTTATATATGGCAGGAGGGCTTTGCCATTCTCTTTTCTCTGTCTTGGGCTTTGGTTTGGGGTTTCTTTGAGTTACGGTGGGTAATCTTCTTTTTGGGAACCATTGGTCTGTGAAGATGACAATTCAGTAGAGTGTTGTAGTTTCGGTTTTAAGTGTGTTCATCGGGCTAAGCATTTGTTCTGGAGATGAGTGTCTGGCTACGGAATTGATCTGTGCTGTGGGTGGTGGTGTGAGAGTGGCATTAATAGCGTTGTATGTGTTTTCTTCTGTAAATGGTTTGTGTCTAAGGAGCCATTGGATTTTTTTGTACATCTAAGACATCTAGGAAGGGAAGTTATTGTTGCTCCTGTTTCCATAGTGAATTGGTATTTTGCGGTGTAGGGACTGTTGAGGTGTGTGAGAAGTTGTTCTAGTTTTCTTTCCCCTGTGGCCAGATTATGAAAGGTGTCCAATCTACTAATCTGAGCCAGAGTTTGGGGTTTGATCATATTTCTAAGCTTGGTTTCAAAAGTGTTCATGGTAGAGGTTGCGAGACAGTGAGAGGGTGATCCATGGGTGCTCCTTCTCATTTGTTTGTATTTTGGACCATTGTAGTGAATAATGTATGGATGGCTAGTGGTTGGTAGATCTAGGATGGTACTGTGCGGGGTGTATTTGTTGTTGGAATGGCCTGTCAAGCTTTCTTTAAGGCACTTGGGTGAAGAGGCATAATGACATCTGAAGCTCACCAACAAACAAACTCCCTCCCCCCTCACAGCCATCAACATGAAACAAACAGTGCACAACATCTCAAGACAAGATTCCTCACTGAAACCGGAAAACCAAATGTCCTTTCGAAAGGTATGCAACTTGCTGTTGCTCCCACAACACATCCACAGAAACCATCATATCGATTGAAAGCCAGCCTGACCAAAAACCAACCCCTGATGATCTAACAGAATCAGACTCAAAATCACCAACATCCTCTGCATCTAGCAAACCACCCAATAAGCAAACTTATCCATAAGAAGAAACAAACTGCACTACCTTCAACACTGAAAAGAAAGACATACCACATAATAACTCTACCGCAAACAAGGGCAATGCCAACAGTGGTTATGAATACATCTGACCACTACCAAACCAAGTTTAACTCAACCTATCTGCCAAGAACCGCCACTACAAACCCCTAAACACTGACCCACCACCTTACTAAAAAACCACCAGATCCAAACATAAAAGCCTCGCCATCAGCGAAGTAAATCCAGCAAGAATCATACCCCAGAGAAAAAAATCAATCCAGATCCTAAGCTGATGCTCCCCAAGATACACAAAGAAGAACCCACTAAACGACCAAATAGTCAGCTCCATAGGCTCAGCCTCTACAAAACTTAGCCAAATTTCTCGCCAAAACAATTACAGACCTTGGCAGAATCCATCAACTCACAGGTAAGGAATCTCATTCCAGTTCATTGAGATCATAAAAAACAAAACTTACAACCAGCGACCTACTAAGTGATCTTCGATGTCAATATCCCTCTTACACCCAAGTGCCCTATAAAATGCCAGCCTTGACAGCCATTCCATAAACAATAATACAACCCCCCCAAGAACATCCTAAGATCTTAGACCAACCTCACTGCTATCCAATCATATTCACCTACAAGGCAAAAGTACAAATCAAATAGAAAGGAGGCACCGCTGATCACCCCTCTCACCTGTCATCGGCAAACCTCTACATGGAACATTGAAAACACAAAGCTCTAGATAAAGATATGATCACAAACCCAAACCTGCTCAGATACGTAATGACATCCTTCATGAATCTGGCCACAGGGAAAGAAAAACTGAACACAATCTTCCTCCACACACCTCAATCGAGCTACACCGCCAAAATACAATTCACTATGGAAACAGAAGCCAACAAATCAACTTCCCTTCCTAGATGTCCTTTAGTGTAACAAAAAATCTCATGCTCCCTAGCACAGCAACATCTACCCAGAAGAAAACACATAAAACCGCTCTAACATGCCACTCTCACACCCACCACCCAGCAACAGATCAATATCCTACCAAGACACTCATCTCCAGAACAAAGCTAGCCGATGAACAACCTTAAAAACCCGAACTACACCTCTCACTAATGTACTTACAGCCAATGGATTTCCCAAAAAAGTAAGAATTACCGCACCTAATCAAAAAAGAAACCCCCAACCAAAAGCCAAGAACAGAGAACAAGAGAAATGCAAAGGGCCCTCCTCCCTATATTACTAAAAGGCACTAACAGACAAAAATCATAAGATCCCTCCTAAAACACAAACATAACAGCATTCCTGCACAAAACAAAAAATAGTCCACCATCCTAAGAGAAAGCCCAAAGACAAAATCGAGTTAGCAAACGCAAGGAGTATACGAAATCCCTTGCACTACCTGCCCCACTACCATACATAGGACAGAACTAACAGACTAGAATTAGTGCAACGCATTAAGAACACAAAAACTCTAATCAAAACAAAAGAACTGACCTCGTTCCCTGTCAACACCTAACAGCCCACAGGACATGAATTGACTTTAAAAAATACCAGAACCATCGCCAAAACCGAGACACTTTTTCAACAACAGAATAATCATTGAGAACATAGAGATAAAAAACGCCCACAAGCTATGAATAAACGAGATATACCCTCCCGCCTACCAACCTATTTGGAAACCTGCCCCTCATTAATAAACGATACCTAACATGAAGAATGACGACGCAGAAGCCCACCACCACACAAGTGCCACACAAATGCTACACCACATCTTTCCACTCAAAAAAAAGACTCACCACCGCACACAGAAGAGGCGACATCGACGCACGAACCAAAGCCCATATGCAGCTGCCCACTACTCACTTCAAAACCCTCTGAACCCATACAGAAGCAAACTGACACCCCAATGAAGATGTGCCAACGAACCACGAACACGAAGCCAAACAACAAGATCAAGCTCACCAGCTCAAGATCCCCAGCAACTAAGATCTAGACTCTGAGCACAGCCGCAGCCTCCCACCTAACAGAACACAACCCCCAGCCAATCAGAACACAGCCAATCCCCCATACCAATCAGAACACAGCCAAACCCCCACCCAAGTCAAGTCACATACCCCACTAGCATTAATAAGGAAAGAACAGCGCAAGCTCTATATATGAGAAGCACAGAGCTGTAAGAAAGCAAAGCCTGAAGATCGATGAAGAGACTTGAGCGAAACGTGCCTAATACTTTCCAATTCTACGCGGGAAGAAAACCGCGAAATAACCAGAGATCGCACATACAAACCATACTGCGACAATATGAATACCATACATACATATCACCACTACCCCAGCTACAGTACATACATACTTATATAGTTTTTTCTGAGGTTTGCAGGTATTTGTAATGTGGATATTTGGGTTATTCCGAGTTTCTCCACGTAAAAATTGGAAGATTTGGCGACCCGTTTCGATTGAAATCGTCATTCATCATCTCAGGTCTTGTGTCTTGGGCCTTGTGCTTCTCAAGAGTAATTATGAGCTTGTAGCCTGTTTTTTGCTTTTTATAAACTTCCCAGTGGGGGTGTGACTTGACGGGTGGAGGCTTGGCTGTGTTCTGATTGGCTGGGGGTGTGGTTCTCTAGTTGGTTGGGGGCCTGGCTGTGATCTGATTGTTGGGGGGTTGGGCTGTGTTCTGATTGGCTGGGGGTGTGTTCTGAGGTGGGGGCTTGGCTGTGTGTTAGCATCTTGGGTGTGGCCCTAATGGTGTGGGTCTGTTTTGTCATTCTTCATGTTAGTATTCGTTTGTTTAATGATGGTGGGTTTCCAAAGTGGCTGGTAGGACGGAGGCATCAATCTCTTTTTTCAACATGCTGTGTGGGGTTTTTCTATCTCTATGGCTTCTCTATTATTCTGTTGTGAGAGTCATTTTGGCGGATAGTTCTAGTATTACAGTCAAACTCTCATTCCTGTGCTTTGAGTGTTGGACCGGAAGAGGTTGGTTTTCTTTTTTGATTGAGTTCTGTGTTCTTCAATGCGTGCAACTAATGTCTTCTGTTGGTGTTCCCGAGTATGTGTCGTTGCAAGATTTTCCATATACTCCTTGTTTTCTAACTTGATTTTGGTTTTAGGGTTTCTTGGATGGTGGATATTTTTTCCTGTTTGTGAATGCTGTTTAAATGTTTTATTACAATATTTATTATATTATTGTATATTATTATATTATTATTATTATTATCTATTAAAACAAATGAAAATAGCCTAATTAACATAATTAATAATTAACAATACCTAATTAACAATACCCTCATTAACAAATGAAACCTAACATGAAGAATAAACAAACAGACCCACACCATTAGGGCACACAAGATCTATCCACCAAGCCAAGCCCGCAACCTGAACAGAACACACCCCACAGCCAATCGGAACACAGCCCCCCAACTCAATCAAATCAACAGCCAGGCCCCCAACCAATGAGAAACACCCCCAGCCAATCAGAAACACTAGCCAAGCCCCACACTCCAGTCAACCACACCCCTGGAATTAAAAGAAAAAACAGCTACAAGCTCACCATATTCTGAGAAGCACAATGCCGAAGACACAGCCTAAGATGAACGAATGAGATGTTCGTCGAAACGTCACCAAAATACTTCCAAATTTTATCGTAGGGATGAAAACCCTGAAATATACATAAGACCAACGACCATCTATATATGATATATGTGTGTGGGTGTGTGTGTGTTTTTTATAAGCTTTCGCGGGTACTACATGTGTGCTGGTTGTAATCCCGTCTGTTTAGCTTCTCCTCGGGTATTATCCCACGTCATTGTAGTGTTGTTCTAATAGGTTGTATGCAACGTTCAAGCAGGAATCTCATCTGCATCATCAGGCTTCTGTATGGATGTGTTCCTCACAGCTTTTGGTTTCGAAATTCATGGCTGGTCCATTCTATTGCTAGGAGCCTGGTCTGTTTCACTGGACTTGGAGTTGATTGAGTGTGTTTGGTTTCTCTGTCTGTTTTGTGGCTCTGATTGGCTGGCAACACTCTTGTTCTTGTTGTTGGAGCTTTCAGTGCAGCTGTGGCTTCGTGTTGAGGTACGGCGTGCTATTCATTAGCAAGCTAGGTTTCACCTGGGTGCCTGGTGGGGGGGTGTTTGAGTTGGAGGCATCAGAGAGAGAGTCTGTCCTGTGTGCTCAGGTGTTTGTCGGTTTTGTGGTGTGGGAAATCTTTATTTGAGAGTGCATGGATCCAAATGATTGACAGTCTGCTGAAATCATTCTTTCTATTCGTGCTTTCAGGTCTTTTTTCAATATCTATGGCTTCTCTGATGATTCTGTGTGGTTAGGTGTTTTCCGAAGTGGCTACGAGGTTTTATGTGCCATTGATGATGTTGTGACCTGTGGTTTTCCATGTGTTGGACTAGTTGAGAGGTGTGTTCAGCTTTTTTACTGCCATTTTGTGTTCATGCTAGGCAGGTACTTATCCTTCTATTGGTCTGTCCAAATTTGTCCGGCTGATGTTATAGGGAATTCGATATTATGCCTTTGGTTTTTGCAGGTCAATTTTATCTTTTGGGTTTCTCAGGATGGCTGCTATTTTTTTGTCTTGTTTTGCAGGCATTATGATGTGATGCCTGTGTAGTATCTTACTATTTATCTGTGTACCTCTTATTAGGGCAAGTGGTGAGCACAACCTGAGCACAGACAGACTCCCTCTGATGCCTTCCAATTCAAACACCCCCCCACGAGTCACCCAGATGAAAGCTAGCTTGCTAATTCGAATAGCACCGTCCTTTCACACGAAGCCAAGCTGCACTGAAAGCCCCACACAAGAACCAGAGTGTTTGCAGCCAATCAAAGCCACAAAACAGACAGAAGAAACCAGCCAAACACCAATCATCAAACCCAAGTCAGTGAACACAGACCCGAGCTCCTAGCCAATCCAGAATGGACGCAGCCTGAATTGAAACCAAAAGCTGGTGAGACACACATCCATACAGAACCTGATGATGGCAGATGAGATTCTGCTGAAACGTTGCTACAACTTTAACAACACTACAATAACGTGGGATAATACCCGAGGGAAGCTAAACAGGCTGATTTGCTACCGTTTGCTGAGGTTGCTTATAACAATGCTGTGCATAGCCGGACTGGGCTAAATCTTGTTCAAATTAATACTGGGATGGAGTTCATACCTGAATTGCCAAGGGAACACCCCCCCCATTCATGTCAGTAACTGGATGGATGGACGCAATTAAGAAGTCTGGGAAAACATAAAAAAGGGTTTGAGTAAGGCAGCACAAAACCACAAGATGCAAGCTGACAAACATCATTCGCAGCAACCGGAGTTTAAAGTGGGAGATAAAGTTTATTTGTCAACTAAATATCTGAAGTTACATTTACCTTCTAGAAAATTGAGTTCAAAATTTATAGAACCTTTTCAGATACTTAAAGTAATAAACCCAGTAACTGTAAGCTGAATCTTCCAAGGTTTATATGAAAAAGTACATCGAGTTTTTCATAGTAGTTTGTTAAAACCGTTTGTTGCTTCCTCATTAATGCCAGCACAACGTGTAGCTCTGAAGCCTTTGCTCATTACAGGCCATGAACATTATGAGGTTAAGAAAATTTTGGACTCTATAATTTTCAGGGGGAAGTTACGATATCTAATTTATTGGAAAGGCTATCCTATTTCACAAGCAACTTGGGTAAATAGCTGGAAAGTTAATCCTGGTAGACTGGTGGAAAAATTCCATGAAAAATATCCACACAAGCCCAAGGCAAAACCTGTGGGTGGCAGAGAAAGTTAAATTGCGTATTGTATTATTGTATTTAACTTAATTTCAATCTTTGTGTATTCTATGTCGTTGCAGGAGTTTCTTTTCAAATGAAAGGGGGGGCAGCTTGTCAAGCTTGAAATTGAGATATGTGTGGCCATTTTATTTAGCCTTATTATATATTCCTTTTTTTTTCTTTCTCTTTGCTGGTTATGGGAGAAGGGTTTGGGGCTTGCCACATTCCTAAGGGGGGAGGAGTGGAGATAGAGTTGTTTAGGCTAGGTGGTGTTTCTTCCCATAGGAACATGAGCTTTCCATGTTGAGGCCTTGATGACACCAGGCAACGATGATTTATTTCTATTGAAGAATGTGACTTTTGGGGTCTGTTTCTAACTTCCACAGACATATTCACCCACTTTTTTGGGGGGAGTGCATCTTATACACTGAAAAATACAGTATATATTGAAAATTGTTTCTATACATCAAGCTATATTCTTCATCCTATAGAATCTTAAGTGAGGTGAGCTGAGGAATTGTATTGTTCTTAAAAGAAAATTTGTCTAATCTATTAAGTTATTAATTGTGAGACCAGTAGCACATACCAAGTAAACCTAGCCACAACTAGGCCACATTTTTACTGCCTGATAGAACTGACAGCATTACACAACTAAATTTATGATGGTGGTTATAAAACTAAGGACTTTAATAAATTAAGTAGTTAGTAAATTTAGTAAGTAAATTAAAAGAATGGGTTGAAAAGCCATTAAAAACTGGCTTCCCCCACTGCCCTGCCCCAACCAGGCATTGAGATAACAAAGTTGGATCCCTAGAAACTGTGCAGTTAAATAGATACTGTTGATCAAGTGCCAAGTTTTCCTTGTTTACTTTTTGGATTTCTCTAGTTTTTCTATTGCTATTCGCCACCCACAGTTGTGTCTCACAAAATGAGTAGTTATAGAAATGTTTTAAATAAATACATTCTTCACTTATTTATTAGTAACATTGGCATATATTCTTATCTGTGCAATTCTAGCTGGCTTATAAAGTGCATTCTGAAAACAAACATAAAATAGTACAGTATTCATTAACTAAAATAACTAACATATGAAAAACTGTTGCTGACTAATTAAAAACTTTCTGACTGAAATCATCTTGAAAGAATATGTCTTACAAGTTGGGGAAGTTGGGGACTAATAAGTTTTCACAGCTATGCCAATTCGGAGAGGGTGTCGCCACTGAGAATATGATTCTACAAACCCCAATCCCTTCCAGCCTACAAACCCCAATCCCTTCCATGAGATGGACACCCAAAGTACACTTGGCTGAGTATAATAAACTTCATTACAGTAGCACCATTAATGTATTAAGTAGTCCACTTAATTTTTTCTGCTAGTTCTACAAATAATAGAGATGTATCATTACATCCTGTTAAGCAATTTTTAAGAAAAAGGAACAGTGAAATACAGAAGATGAATGATTTCAATGATACTAGGAAAAAGTGTGGGTTGCAAAAAGAAAAAATTTGAAGGAAAAATAACAGAGAAATACGCTGCAGCTGTAGCTTTCAGTACAATGATGCACAGTAGCTTGGTATACATTTTCTATAATAGCTCATTAACAGAAATGTTTATTTCAAGGATTTTCAAACTTAGTGAAACTTAACAATAATTTCTCGCTTTAACAAATTTTAAAACTACTATAACTATGAGGTATATAATAAAAATTCAAAGCTTTTAGTCAATATAAATCGTAAGGATACAAGCAATAATGTTACAGTACTACAATCACAAGTGGGAGGGGATGGGTGATAAGGAGTGATGAGAAGATTAACAGGAATAGTAGTGCAGACTTTGGAATAGTTGAACAGTGTTGAGGGAAATATTTGTTTAGCAGAGTGATGGCTTTCAGAGAAAAACTGTACTTTGTCTAGTTGTTCTGGTGTACAGTGCTATGTAGCGTTGTTTTGAGGGAAGGTCTTGAAACAGTTTATGTCCAGGATGTGAGGAGTCTGTAAATATTTTCACAGTCCTCTTTTTGACTCGTGCAGTATACAGGTCCTTGATGCAAGGCAGGTTGGTAGTAATTGTTTTTTCTGCAGTCCTAATTATCCTCTGAAGTCTGTGTCCATCCTGTTGAGTTGCAGAACCAAACCAGACAGTTATAGAGGTGCAGATGATAGACTCATCAATTCCTCTGTAGAACTGGATCAGCAGCTCCTTGGGCAGTTTGAGCTTTCTGAGTTGGTGCAGAAAGAACATTCTT
>BHFT01016452.1:0-24026 GCA_004320025.1 Laticauda laticaudata
AGAGCCAAATCCTCCCCTTCCTCATTGTCCAAGTCTGTGTCTTCCAGCAAAGCAGGCTCAAACCTCAGAGCCAAATTCTCCTCTTCCTCACTGACCAAGTCCTCGACTGACAAAGCAGGTTCAAACTTCTGAGTCACAACATTATATATATAACATTATATATATTCATTATATATATGTGTGTGTGTGTGTGTGTGTGTGTGTGTGTTAACAATGTCCACCTTTTTAAGTATACATTGTTAGAGCAAGTCATGGTAGTTTGACTCTACTAATTCTAGAATTAAACCACTGGATCAGGATATGGTGCTATTGAGAAAATTTAGGATTTCTTGACCATGGTTTACATTAGCTACAGGAAATGCTTCTGGCAAGGAATGGGCTCCACCATACAAGAACCAGAATATGTTTGGAAAACAAGTGGCTCAACTTATTGAAAAGGCTTTAAACTAAAGGGGAAGGAAACCAATTTTTAGAATATAACCTCAAGCACCAAGTAAGAAGAAAGTCAAAGAAATGATCAATACACTAATGGGGAAAAAGGACAAGAAGGTAACAGGCAACAAAGAGAAAGCAGAACTGCTTAACTTTTTTTGCATCAGTCACTAGGATTCACTATCTTTCAATTGTAGCCACTAGACTAAACTGGCTTTTGCTTTTGACTACGACGTGGTAGCAATAAGTTAAAGTTTTCAAGTTTTCAGTGTTCTTGCTGCTCTTAGTGGTTGCAGCCCAAATATGGTAATCTTCCCATAAACAATTATGATAACAATAAAGTCAAAAACCAACCAACCAACCACTTGCATATCATCAATGCATAAGTTGTGGTTCTCAGTACAAATAGCATTTAAATGAAGTGAAATTATGAGTAAATAAAAAGAAATGGTTAACTTATAGTGACATATTAGAATTTTGTCTAGAAAAATCAAGAGTTAAAAGAGGTGGAAAAGAATAAAAAAGAAGTTGAAATGAAAAAAAATAGTAATAACTGCAGAAATAACTGCAGGTAAACAAAAGAGCAAGATCAAGAATTAAGGTGAATATAAATTTATGGATTTTGGTTGAAACATCTGGTTATGCTTACACTCACTTGTTACCAGTTTAATAACATATTGCAAGAAGGTGAAATTGAAAAGTGGCTAACATCTTGAAAAATCTACCTGATAATGAAAAATCTAGAAAAGGGGGCACTAGGCAAACATAGACCAATTACCTTCTTACCAACAATGTTCAAATTACTTACTGGTGTGATAGCTGATGTAGTCCAACAGCATCTAGTTGAAAATAAGCTCTTTACACCAGATATTAAGGAAATTGCCCAAACAGCAGAGGCACAAAAGATCAACTTCTACTTTATCCTGGAAAACTGCAAGAGAAGATCAATATGAATGTGGCATGGATTGATTACAGGAAGGCATTTGACTTCCTGCCTCATGATTGGATAATCAAGTGCCTAGAAATAGCAGGACTCAATAAAAACATCAGAAGATTTGTGCAAAGATCAATGGCATGATGGAAAATATAGTTGCTGGTCAATGGTGATAGAATGGGAGAGGCTAATATCAAGAGAGGAAACTTCCAAGGAGACTCACTATAACTACTGATACTGATTCATTGCACTGATTCATCTGTCAACAATACTGAACAACTCAGGCCATGGGTATCAAATATAAAAAACAATAGTCCTACTTCCTTCAAGAGGACAATTTGAAGCCATATGGGAAAACAACATCTAAAAGAGAATTGTTTAACACTGTCCATATATACAGCCAAGATAATGCAATAGAATTTGGCATGTTTGCATATGTGCCATGATCACAATGAAATATGGAATAATAGTGAAAACTGACAGAATCAACATGCCCTGTGGAAATAATATCAAGGGTTCGGATTATCAGTATAAAATAACTGGGCATCCTTCAAGTTGACAATATTAAGCACAATGAAATCAAGAAAAATAGAAATAAATATATCAAGAGAATGAAAAAAATTTCAAAATCAAAACTCAGTGGATAAAATACCATCAAGGCAATTAATACCTGGGTAATTCCTGCCATTAGATACACTGCTGGAATAATAGCCTAGACTCAAGCAGAACAAAAGGCTCTGGATAGGAAGACCAGAAAAATAATTATAATGAATCATTCCCTTTATTTACATGGTGATATTGACAGACTCTATCTACCAAGGAAAATGTTGCAAGTATAAGTAGTCCTCAACTTACAACAATTCATTTAATGACTTTTCGGAGTTACAAAGGCACTGAAAAATGTGACTTATGACTATTTTTCAGAGCTAGGACCTTTGCAGCAACCCATTATCATGTGATTAAAAGTCAGATGCTTGGCAGTTGGTTCATACTTATGACCATTGCTTTGTCCAAAAGTCATGTGATCACTTTTTACAACCTTCTGACAAGCAAAGTCAATTGGGAAGCCAGATTCCTTTAACAGCTGGGCAACTAACTTATTCGTGATTCACTTAGCAATTGTGGCAAGAAAAAATAGGACAACATTCACTTAAAATAGGACAACATTCACTGTAAAATAGGACAACATTCACTTAACAAACATCTCACTGAGCAACAAAAATTTTGGGCTAAATTGTGGTCATAAGATGAGGACTATCTGTACATTAGATGGTTGAAGAAGAAGAAATAGTATTGGGAGAATATCTGAAAGACAGTGAAGATGATGCACTGAAGCTAGTATATCAGGAAGGCATATTGAGTACTGAAAAGAATAAACTGGCCTACAAAAAAAGATCAAATGAAGAAGAGAAAGTGGCATGGGAAGACAAAGCATTGCATAGCTAGTACATGAAAAAAAAATAGCAGGAAAAAGAGATAATAGCATCTGGCAATGACTAAGAGGAATAATGTTGAATAAAAAGAGCCAATTCTGGCTGCACAAGACCAAGCATTAAGAAATAATGTACACAAAGCCAGAATTGAGAAGACTGTAATAGATAGCAAATACCATCTCTCCAAAGAAGCTGAAGAAATAATAGATCACCTGGTTAGCTGCTGCCAGAAAATCACCCAGACTGATCACAAGCAGCGGCATTAAAAAGTAGCAACAATAGTGCACTGGAAAATCTGCAAGAAAAAATTGTCTGCAAGCAAGAACTGGTGTGACCATAAAATAAAGAAAATTATAGAAAATGAAGAAGTTAAATTGTTCTAGATTTTTTAGAATTCAGACAATCACCTGCCACATAATATCCCAGACTTAACAATTGTTGATAAGAAAGACAAAAAAAAGTCTGAATAGTGGATGTGGCAGTACCTGGAGACAGCAGAATACAAGAGAAAGAACTGGAGAAGATAACAAAATATAAAGACCTGCAAATAGAAATGGAATGACTGTGGCAAGAGCAAGCAAAAGTAATATCAATAGTAACAAGTGCTTTGGGTACAATCCCAAAACAATTGAAGCACCACTTGAACACCATCAGCATTTACAAATTCATCATCAGTCAATTGCAAAAAGCAGCTTACATCCTGTGATGATATCTGTAACACCATCAAACATCCACATCTGCCTAACCCAGATCCTTGGAAATAATTCCAAAATTGCCAAATCCAGTCTGTACATTTGGCCAACTGTGCAATGAACCAATAACCACAACAACAATAATACCTCCAACTGAAGAAAAGCTCTACTGCTTGTAATAATCCACAGCCATATTCATAGTATCCTACAGAAATAACAATAATTTAAACAATATTTAATTGATTTTGTTGGGATGAATTCTCTTTTTCTCTTACAGAAAAGACTTGCTGTAAACCCAGCTTTTTATCTTCTTAAAGGTTTGATGCATATTTAAATGAACCAACTCTTTCTCATCCCTTGAAAAAGGCCAAAGCCAATAGCTGGGACATACAGTACTTTTCTCACTTTCCTCTGTTTTGCTTCTAGTTGGATCTTTTCCATCTACCTTAATCTAGTCCATTTCACTCCCAGTCATTTCCTTCTGATGCTTCAAGGCTCAATCAGATGATCCAGTTGGTAATTCCTTTGCTAGTGAGGTTGTCAGCTTCTCTCTCCTCTGTTGGCCAAGCATTGTTAATTGAGACTCTTATTTTTTGGCACCTCATATGCTCTCTCTCTTCCCTGTTAGTTGTAGGGAGTAGAGTACTATAGAGAGAAAATCTTTATGCTGTTCCTTTCCATATTTCCCTCATCACAAATGACCTCTGTCTCTTGCTTTAAAACCTAGTCTCCTCTTCTCAGACCATTTATGCTACTCTTCTTTGATATAATATTTTTATCTTCATTTTCCTATTTCTCAAAGCTACCCTGCATTACATGTCTTTCTCACCTGCTAGTGCATCTTTTGCACACTAATTATTTTTATTCCTTTCCTAACTCCTGGGCTTTATTCTCTACCTGCCTAATTTTTAAAAAATCCTTCCCATACTCAATGGTCTATTATTTTAATTTCTTTACAGTGACAAGCTATCCATCAGTACCACTTTATCTCCCCCTTAGACTTATTTGCTGTCTCCAAGGTTATTATCCTCCCTTTTCTTAATTTCTTGTTACAGACCCAGGTCCTCAGCACTCAGGTTTTAACTCTGTCCTTGCAAACTTTTACTGGTTTATACCAAACTACTGCTCCTTTGCAATTACCTTTGTTGCATAGTTCCAGGTTTTGTAATGGCTTTTGCAGATAGTTGACATGAATGAATTGACAGTCAGCTAGATGATAGCTGGAGACAGCAAAAACAGCTGGTCTAGGCTGCCAACAATAAAATAGGACATACCCAAGTTTTCTATGTCTATTTTCCAGCCTGTTGCAAAGGTTGCTTTAGTTGTCAGTGAAGGAGGATCAATGTAAGATACATTCTTAGAAAAAAGCCCAAATCTCTGCTTCTCCTTTTTTCTGTTTGTTCTTCTTTTTGTGCCTCCTATAATCAGTATTGATTCTTGAATACTGTTTAGAGAAGTCCTTGCAGGTTTTTTTTTAGCAAGATTTCAGAAGTGATCTGCTATTGCCTCCTTTCTATGGCTGAGCATCATTCATCTGGCTTCATATCTAAAGTGGAACTTGAATTCACAACCTTCTGGTTTATAGTCTTAAGTACTAGGCCAAAGTGGTTCTTTACATTTCTACCATCTTCAATAAAAGCCTAGGCAACCTGGTGTTTGCTAGATGAGAACTGAGAGTGGTGATTGATCTCTAGCATTGAGATGCCATAGACGGGAATATGTTGCCTTCTTTGTGCTATGACAGTGTTGTAAATATAAGTGGAATATTTATTACAATGTAATTGCATCTGGGTGTTGAGATACAAATCTCTTAATATACTGCATACTTAATGCCTAAGTTTTTTCCCCAAATGATTTAATGTCTTAATAATTCATCATTTCACACCCTTTTAGAAGAGAAAAAAACTGAGAACTTAGCTTTTTATCCATATTGTTGTGGATATTCCTTTCAATTTCGAAAATCAGTGGAATAATAATATTTATCTCCAGCACAAAAGGAAGAAGAGTAACATAGCTGGAAGTACCCTCTGCCTTTAAAGAGCCAGAGCTCAATTAGCTTGATTGACAGGGCTGCTTCAGGCCAGAAACAGCTTTGCCCTTATCAAATCATGTTTGAGGAAATAATTAGTTTATCTATCACTCTTCCCCCAAAACCACAACTGGTAATTTAGTCATCCTTTTTAGGAAAATGATTATATTAGCTCACTTCTCCAGGTTAGCTCACTTCATTCCACCAAGTCCTTGAAAACAGAACCTAACTAAAAAGAGTGGGAATGATTAGTGTGAGGACAACAGTCTGGTAATTTGATATCTGAGCAATTTAGCAGCAACAGGCTCTGACACCCAACTGACAAACCCAAAAGCCACAATAATCAGCACAATTCTGTTTAAAATTCAGATTAGAATTTGGCTTTTTCACTCAGTAGCAACCTTGCTTAGAACTTAGTTTAGACCTTTTTTTAAATTATATATTTATTTATTCAGTGTATAGACCCATCTAAAACAAGTGGCTCTGGGTAGTTAGCAAAGAAAGAGCAAACTAAAACATGATTTGATTATTTTTATCATTAAATAATTGTAGCTAAAAGTAGGGAGCTTCATTTTTATTGCCAATCATTTGGAAATAAAAAAGGAGGTCTCAATGTATTGCCTCTTCTGAAGAAGAAGAAAGCTAGAGATGGTCATTTGTTCTGCATTGAAAGGTGCTAAAGAATTTAGTTTCCTAATCCTTAGAAATGGTGGGCACCAGAAATTTATGTTATCTTTGCAAGATTTGTTAATTTACAAATAAAGCCACAGTAATAAAAGAATGGGTAAATGCCAAGTTTTGCCATCTCAAATTAAAAATTTTCTACTCTACAATGGACATTCTTGGTCTCTACTGCTAGCCAAAAAAGGAGAAGCATCTTTTTCTTTAGATTGAGATGCCTAATTGCAATCAGACCCATTTGAAGTTTGTAAAAAGTTGATAATGTCTTGAAAATTATCAAAAGTTATCAAATTATCAAAAAGTTGATAATGTCTGTTCTTTATTCATTTTTCTGCCTCCCATGGATATTTAAAAACTGTGTCATACTAAAATGGAGAAAACAGAGCTCTAAGTGTTATACAATAGTCCTTAAAAATGTTAAATGTACTTTGGATCAATTTATCTGAAGAGCTCAGGATAGAGAAATGGGGCACAAAACAACCATCAACATATTTTTAAAAAGCATATTGTGTTTTGAAAAAACAAATAGCAAAAATAAATAAGAATTCCATTTAAACTGTTCAGAGTATGTCTGAATTATGTTTTTTGAAGTTTGTCAATAAGAGGATTTAAAAAAAACCTGTATATTTAAGAGAACAACTTTTCTGATTTTAGATTTTGAACTATTATGTAAAATGAATTCAATCTTTTGAATTTGGCATTTTTTTATGAGAGGGAAAGTGGAGGAGAGGCACTGTTTGTTTCATACCAATCTGCTAGACTTTTTCCTGGGTCCCCCATTCCCAAGTCCCCTTTACCTGAATGTCAGATTATATTGGTCTCTCTATTGTCCCACATACAGAATATTTATTTCGGTAGATTGTTCTATTATTTCCATATGTTTAGAAGAGGGAGATGCCACCCCTTACCTGGAAATTAGATGAGGTGGAACAAGAATAAACTTTCAAACAAATAGTTATAGCTTTCCCTTTTTTAGCCGGTTACCAAATCGAAAAGCTTTTTAGTGTATATTGGTATGCCCAGGGGTAGGATTCTCATGGTTTGGACTGGTTCAAGCGAACCCCTTGTTCCAACAATCAGCTGGCTCCACACTGATTTGCTCCAATGAGCATGGGGGCCCACTCACCCACCATTACTCTTTCCTGTGCTTTTTGTCTTTTTGTTGGAGCACAGCTGATTCACACAGCAGAGCAGTTTGCCATGCCTCAGCTGTTTTCTTCAGCTGCAGTTGAAGGTAAATATTAGCTTTTTTAAATGTGGAGCACACATGCAGAGCATGCGTTTTGCATGTGAAGTGCATGCTCACCAAACTGGTTGTTATACCTGTTGAATCGTACCCCTGCCCAGCTCTGCCTACTATAGTAAAGGCAATAAACTAAGAACATGAAATAATAACTTAACTGTCACAGGTTATATGAGACTAAAAATCACTAAAAAACAACAATTGAAGAAAGATAATTGGAATAGATATAACATTATACAAAAAAATATTAATGGTTTGCAAATGTTGTCTTCATTAGGGAAAATTATAGCCATTATTAGCATACTGTTTGAAAGTAAATGAGAAACTGAAAATGATAGAGATACCAAAGTAAAGGCCCTGTCACACTGCCCAATGGATGCAAAACGTTAGTAAAAAGGACACAACGGATGAGAAAAATGTTCCATCATTCCGTTGTTATGCCGCTTTCTCAGGAAGGGGCGAAATATTTTGCATAACCGGAGGCCGGATAACACGGAAAAGGAACGGACAACGGGCAGGACGCAGAGCAGATGGAAAGCCAGATGCGGAACGGAAGCCAGCAAAAGGAAGGCCGGATGAAGAGCGGATGGCACATTCCGCAGGCTTCCGGGGGACCTTAGCAAAGCGGACCGTGGAAGGATACAAGCGGAATCAGAGCGCGAATGGCACGAGCGATGAAGCGGGATGCAGAGCGGAAGCCCTAGTTGGATGCACAGTGGAAGTCTAACGGATTGCATAGCAATTTAATTTGCGCATGTTGGGGAGGTGGCGTGCGTCCAAGCCCCGCAGATATAAGGGAAGCAGGCTCGGAAAGCAGGTTCAGGAAGAGAAAAGACCTGCTGGCCGGACAGATTGACAGCCTTGCCTGCCCTGCCTTGCATGCCTTGCCTTGCAAAGCCTTTGCTCGTGCCAGCCTCCGCTGCCAGCCTTGCTGTCTTGCCTGCTGCCAGCCTCGCTTCCAGGCCTTGGCTGTCTGCCTTGCCCTGTCAGCCCTTTGCAAGGCAGCCCAGTTGTTTTTTGTTTTTTTTTTTTTTTTTTTTTCTGCCTGCAAGCCTTGCTGCTGCCTTTCCTGCCAGAACTTGGTTTCATGTCTTGCCTACAAGCCTTGGTTGCATTGACTGCCTTGCCTGCCTTGCAAGCCTGCCTGCCTAGCCTTCCTGCCAGCGCTTGGTTTGCCTGCCTGCCTGCCAGCCTTTGGTTGCCTTGGCCTGCCTGCCAGCTTTTTCCTGCCCAGCCTTTTGGTGCCTTTTTTGCCTCTGCAAGCCTCCCTGCAGCCTTTCCTGCCAGCCTTGGTTTCCTGCCAGCCTCCTGCCAAGCCAGCAAACCCCACAAACATGCAGAAGCACCAGCAAGCCTCAGCCATTCTGCTGCCAAAGCCCTTGCAAGAAGGGAAAGGGCCTACCATTCCTGCCCCCTGGCCCTCACTCTGGTTCTGTGGGCTTTCACTGCAGCAACGGGCTCACTCTTTCTGGTGCTGGGGCTTCTGCTGCTTCTGCTTCTGGAAGGAGCTGATTGACAAGACTTCCAGCAACCAAGCCACCTCGAGCATCTGGGACGCCTTCACCCCTGAGACCTGAGCGACCAAAAGAAGGAGTGCAGGAAGACTCCATTTTTGTTTTTATAGCTTGTTGTTTTAATAAAGTCCTATTTTTGATTCCACAATGGCTGCGTGACGAAACACTTGCTTCATTTCCTTTTTTTTTCATAAAGTCTTGCTGGAAACTTTTAGAAATGGGTTTATAGCCTTTGCATGCTTGTGGTGATGGGTTCAGGATAGACAGTGGGAAAAATGGGTTATAGATAGCAGTGGGATGGGTTTTAAGATAGCAGTAAGGATGGGTTTTGAGATAGCAGTGGATCTGGGCCAGGGATACAAACTTCTCGGGATGTGTGTAATAAGCTGTGGGGATAGATAAACCTCCAGTGCAAGCATAGTTGGGGACTGAGATGGTCCACTCGCCGCTCCGCAGGGTGCCAACCTATGCCCTTTTATATCAATAACAAATGTTATCAAATTCATCCACAAACATGGTCAACATAAACACACTCTTTATTAAAATGCCCTGTTCATTGTAAGGCCCACCCAAAATACTATGGCCCAGATCTACCCGTTTTTGATGAGACAGTCTCAAGAAGCATCCATTAATCATCTACCATCCTGTCTTGCCACTCCACCGCTCCAGCTGGGAGAGTTTGCACCAGCTGTTTCAGCGAGTTGCGCTGCTTTCTTCCCTTCAACGTGAGTGCTCCTGTTGGGGTCCTATGCAGCTCCTCGTGTCTATTCAAAGGTTCACCCTTGCCTCAATTGCCATGGCTCCATGTCTTAGCCTGCTGGAGGTCCACTGAGCCTGTTTCTGCAAGCAACTGGGTAGGCGGGTGCGCATGAGATTCGTGCAGGATGCTAGGAGCTTCCTACGATCCTCCTCAACAGTCTCTGGGAGATGCTTAGCAATGGTGGTGAGAAGTTTCCATGGCAACCTGTTTGGCCAGGATGCAAGGCGTTCTCCCACCCCGCCGCTCTTGCCCGGTAACAGCCTGTTAAGTTGAAGATCCTCTCTTCACGGGTGAGGTATTTGGAGGTGTAGGTTCATAGGTAGCGTTCTGAGGGAGAAAGGCGTGCATCCCCCCATGATGAAA
Source organism: Laticauda laticaudata (assembly GCA_004320025.1). NCBI lineage: Eukaryota > Metazoa > Chordata > Lepidosauria > Squamata > Elapidae > Laticauda > Laticauda laticaudata. Next base: position 10,082 of record BHFT01016452.1, read on the forward strand.
TGGGCACATCTTACCATGGTACGTTGGGCGGGTCTGGATCTTGGCAAGCCAATGATGAGGTTGCATTCCAGCCACCATTGAGGTCACTTGTGTTGTATACCTGGGCATCTGAGAGATGAAGCTGTTGGCCCTGAAAGCATCGATTGTACATGAAACTTTGTAGTACAGCCAATCGACCATGGCGAAGAAGGATGTCTGGAAGCCCTTGTAGTTGTTGATAGAGGGACCCTGATTTGGCTGGTGCTGTTGCAGGCACCGTGCTGCCATCTTATGGCTTCCAACGGTTGTGGGAGGAAGATTCTCACCTCTGATACACTGCTCTGCAACTTCTTCCATCCTCTTCGTGGAGGGGCACTGGAGGAGTATCTCTTGTATTCTTCGATGAATGGCTGCACGCACATTCTCTGACCACAATGCTGATGGTGTTTGTGTGGAGCCAAAAAAAACCCCCCCCCTCCAGCCGTACTCCATGCTCCTGTGGCTGGTCCCTTGAGGCCAGGTGGCGCAGAATGAGGAGTTTGCCACCTTGAAGCCAGGGTCAGGCTGGGCTGGAAGTTTGGTGTTTTGCCTTGGTCCAACCTGGGTGTCAGGCGCATGGCCAACTTCGTCAACATGCCTTGGAGGCATCCCTCCATGAATTCTGAACTGCAACAGAGTTGTCTTTGTCCTGAGCTCCACCATCAGCTTGATTATGTACAGTCCGTCTTTTCTTGCTCTTCTTGGCGACACTTCTTTGGCTGCCTTCTTTCTTTTTCTTCCCGTAGTTTAGAGTTCACAGAGCCTGTAGAATGGCTTCGCACTGTTGTGCAGAAGGATGGTGGCTGCCAAACAGGCTTTGGTTACGAATCAACGGTGCGACATGACTGGATGCTGTGGATAGAGGAAGAGTCAGATTGAAGGCTGCAGGGTTTCTTAGCACTGCAGGGCTGCTGTTCTGAAAGTGAGATCCAGATCGAGATTGCTCTCCCTTTTTATAGGCAGTCTAGGTTTTCCCCTGAGGTGTCCTTTTGCATCCTGTCTAGGCATTCCTCTAGACATCCTTTATCCAAGATGGTCCCCTCCTGTGGAACGTTTTTTTCCCGTTTACATATGCTTTGTTCCGTTTCTGCCATCCGCTAGAACATCCGTTGTATCCGTTCCACGTCCGTTCTGTCTTCCTCCTGCAATCCGTTTTCCCGCTGGATGACGATCTGAGTTGCACGGCTGTGATGCCGCAGCGGATGCCTAGCGATATAGCGCATGCGTTAAAGATTTGCAGAACGATGGCCATACGGATGCCTAGCGATGCAGTAACGACATAATCCGATTTGGATTACATTTTCGTCTCAGCAAGTTTGAGCAGCGTCAAAACTCTGATGCAGGAATGAACACGTCAATAACAGATGCTGGATGATGAGAGGAAGCCAAAAACCGTGTTCCAGTGAGTTTACAGAAGGGATGCATCACGTTAATCACGGATGGCAAGTGTTTCTCTCCGTTTTACATCCTCTTTCCATCCGTTGGTTCAGTATGACAGGGGCTTAAGAAACTAAATAGTTTTATAATACAAAGCAAAAAACAAAAAAGTAAAAATATGAGGAAATAATAAATAATGTCCATATAGTGAACTATGTGTGGATAAACAATGGATCTAAAATACAATAAAAATAATGTATGTTCCAGTATGCCATTAAGAATTTCTGATATTCTAAAATAGATTTTATCCATTCCCTAAATAATCCCCCAAAACCCAGCTGATTTTAAACTGAATGCACCTGGTACAAATCTAGCACAAACAATTAACTGAACTATATGAAATAATGAATATATTGTCCATAGGACAAATTATACTGTAGGTCAATTAAAAATATAATTCCATAAAAAATAAAACCATAATATTGTATGATGCACAAATTCATTCATGATGGTGTATTCCAAGAGTGGTGTCTGATTAGAAAAAAATTCTTGATCAGATTTACTTTTCAAATATTAATTTAGTTACCCTTTATTCCAAAGAAGGCATCCATGTTTTTTTTTTCCAGAAAAAGAGCATATGGAATCATGCAACTGTTAGCAAATACAGTTAAACAGATTAACAATCACAATTCAGACCAGAATTTCAATTGTTAACCAAGGCAGTTGCTAAGCGCCTGATTTTATGACCTTTTTTACCATGGTTGTGAAATGAACCACTGCAGTTGTTAAATGAATCACAAAGTCATTAAATGAATCCAGCTTCCCCCCTTAATTTTGCTTGTCAGAAACTGGATGAAAGGTTGCAAATGGTGATCACATGATCCTGAAATATTGTAACTGTCATAAATATATATCTCAGTTGCACAGCAGTATCCCTTGATCTGTGGGCATACTGCAGTAATCCTAAGTATGAAAACCACTTGTAAGTCACTTTTTTCAATGCCATTGTAAATTTGAATGATCACAAAAAAAAATATTGTCACTGTTATGGCCCACCATCAGCTGATGAAGCTGGCAGCAGAGTCGGACAGTGAGGAGGTTGGGGAGGAACCAGGGCCAGTGCTGGAGGCTGAGGAAGGCTCAGACAAGGGCTCTACATCAGAGGCAGAGATGGCAAGGCTGACAGTCATCAGCTGCCTTCAGGCTTGGACAGCAGTGAGGCAGGGGAGCTTCTGGAACCGGTTCCCAGCATGCGCTTGTGTAGAGCCACCAAAAGGAAGGAACAGTTAAGAACTCAGGGTTGACATGCAAGTAAGGCTACAGATGGAGGAAACAATTTGTTCATTCATTCATTCGTTCCAGCCTCATGAAGATCTGTCTGTGTAACCTAGAGACTCTGTGCCCAGCCCTTCCCTGTCAGCACTGTGTGTGGAAATATTTACTGGGCAGCTTTCCAAAGTAGATAAGGTCTGAGCTAATAATTATACTTTTGCAAGACTGTTTGCCAGGCTGTTGGCTGAATGTGAATACAATAAATTCACATTCATTTAATAAAAGAGGTTTTGCCAGGACTCAGAGTTTGCTTCCTGCTTTCAATGACCAAGGGCAATTTAGAACTCTTTAAAGGAATGTACAATTGGAATGAAATGCAGTGGAACAGAATAGAACAAACAGAGAGAATAGGATAGGGTAGGGTAGGGTAGCTTAAGGTAAGGTAAGGTAAGGTAAGGTAGAATAGAATAAAACAGAACAGAACAAAACAGAACAGAATTTTTTATTGGCCAAGTGTGATTGGACATTTAGTGAAAGTTAATAAAAAATATATCAGGTTGTAAGAGTTGCAACTCTCAAAATTTGTTCCATTGTGCCATAAATCATTTTCTAGTATCACTGGGTTTTATGGCATCATTGATGAAAAGATGATCCAATCTGTTCAATATATTTCAATATTTTATAGGAGAAAAAATATTCATTTGAATAATCAACGCTGATATAAAATACCAATGATAAACCATCCTATATAATTATTAAATATTAAATAAATACTTAATTGTAAAATCATAAAAATAAATTCTGAAATTTATTCTGGCTTTTGTAACCATGTTTCACTAATTTGTATGTAATAAAAGTTCATCATTATGTATAATAAGATTTTCAAATTCAGGTAAATCTCTCAATATTCCTCCCTTGTTTCCATAAATCTTTTGCGGTTATGTTGATTTATTTGGAGATATTGAAACTGCTCAAATGTAATAGATCATTGTATGGTGAGATAATACAAAATGTATTATATAATATAAAACCTTTTTAAGAATAAATTTCAGGAAGCAATACAAGTTATTGTGTTTCCATCAGGCACTTTCTTAGTATCTTCATCTTTCTGAAAATAAATAAAGTAAAATAATAAAACAAATATAAAAAACTGGAACCTGTTTTTTTCCTGTATTAATTCCAAATGTGTTTTTTATATTTTTATAGTCTGAATTATTTATTTCTGTACATATGACCTAAGCAGCCCCTCAGAGAGACCTGCCTTTTCTTTGGGATGATGGAACTAGAGGAAGATGTAATTCATAAAACAACTGGGACAGAATAATAAATCTGGGGTCAGTTGACTAGACATGCTCTTAGTCCTTCAAATGTTTTTATGTAGTCCTTTGCCACTTATCAGACCTTTTAAATTCAATATTGTGCTTATCAATACATTATGACTAAGTAACATATTCTCAATAGATTTTATAAAGGAAAAATAATCTTTGTGGAATATTAATTTCAACATCTATGATATTTCCTAACCAGTACAAATGTATTTTTTTCTACCTCAAAATATGTTATGTTTTTTAAATCAATAAATATTCTTAAATAAATTATTATTTATTAATAAAATAATTGTTAAGGACAGTTCTTAATATTTAATCTTATTAAAAGCAGTTGCTTGATTCACACTTTTCTTCCTCTGACAAATTCCATGTCAACTTTTTTTTCCTGTTGTTGTTAATCTGGCATTGAACCATATTGTTGTATAAGTTTCAACGATATCAGTACAATATCATCAACAAATAATTTCTGTTTATCTTTTGGATGCTAAATTGGTTCCTGGAATTCCATTTTCTTGACATATCTGAAGTGCCAGGGGTTCTAGTGCTGGTAAAAATGAAGGAGAAAAAAAAAAACAGACATCCTTGTCTTGTTTCTCTTAATACAGTTTATACTTTGATATAAGACAATTTACTATGATATCATATAAACCACATTCAGTGGAGACAGGTCTCCAGAACAGGCTGACTCTTTCCTTCTTCATAAATCAAAGAGATAAGAGTTCTTCACATCGTTGAATCACATTCATTGCTTGCTATAAAAATTTACTCAAAGATTTCTGAAAAGTTTTATAGTAGATTATAGAAACACTGGTAAATCCTGAAGCTTTGTTCAATTTCAGTTTTTTAAAATGCTTCTTCAGTTTCATCTTTGGTTGCCTAAGAACTTATTTTTGTTGATGAATTTATTTTATATTATTTTATTCAAATATTCTTTCATTTTTGCTAGATCTGATTATTATACAACTTTATAGGTAACAAATTATCACATCATATTTTGTTGTGGAGATGTAACTGAATATATATTTCTCTCCCAAATAGAAGTAATTTTTGTTCTATTTTTTATGTTATTGATAGATAAACATTATCTGGTTAATTGCCCTTTTCAAATTGTTTCTATGTTTCTAAATGTCTCATTTATGCCCACTAGGTGTTAGTTAAAAAACACTCACCTTCTGAGCTATCTATGCTTAGTGGCAGCTTCTCTTAAGACTGTAGAACTTCTACAAGGTTATTTGTAGATTTTCTTCTGAGAGGTAGGATGCATGAGGTAATGGCTATAAGCCTCATTTGTCAAACTCTCTCCTTTTGGAATAACCTGCTCTCTAATGTTAGGATAGCCACCTTTCCAGTAACAATTTAGACTTATAAAATGGTGCTTTTTCATCAAAGACTTTGTGCAGCATACATTATATAAGAGTCTTTGTGTTCCTTGTGTTGTCCAATAACCTATAATAGGAGTTCTGATACTGATAAAAGTAATGATGTTATTACTTTTAAATTTTTATTCTTATTCCACTGCGTTGTTGTGTTGTTTTGCAAAATTCTAGCATAAGGACTCATATAATAGAAAGGAGGAAGGGAGGGAGGGAGGGAGGGAAGGAGGGAGGAAGGAAGGAAGGAAGGAAGGAAGGAAGGAAGGAAGGAAGGAAGGAAGGAAGGATATTACAATGTTGAAGTAGGACTGCAATCTTTGAAGGGTGGTTGGAGATTTTTTTCCCCCTTTTCTGGTACAAAACATCCAACCCAGGTTATGATCCACAATTTTGGTGGAATATTTCAGAAGATTCTTTTGTGCTCAACTGCAATTTTAATAATGATGTCTCTAGTTCGACCTTGCTGACTTTCACAGGCATTCCAATTTATTACCATAGTTTATCTGTCCATTTAGGAAATTATCTGCCTATTTTGCACCATTTTACAGTCTAACTGAAAATCACAAAACTTTAAAGGTGTCTTTTAAATAATCTCCACATCTTCAGCGTGATGGAGAACAACCTACATATAACAAAAGAACTGACCTGACTGCAATGAGCTTCTGAAGAATTCCAAAGAGCAATTTTAACTCCTGGTTCAATAGCTATACCAGAGATGTAGGGAGTTTGTTTTTAATTTATAGCTTGTTACTCTAAAACTTCTCTCTTAAGACAAAAAATAGAGAACTACAGAGTTTCAACAATGAAAAAATAATATTAGTTACAATTATGCCTATTTATTTTGAATTAAATGGTCTAAATGGACTAAATGTACATAATGGACTAAAAATAAATCATTTCTTGTGAAAAAAGGAATAAGATGCTGAAAATGTTGAAAGGTTATTGAATGTGAAGAAAGATGAAACGACTGATCTACACATTGCCTTGTTGGAAATAGTCTACATTTAAAAAATATCCAAACATTGCCAAGATGAGATCACCTTAGTAAAAATCACTCCCCCCCCCAAAAAAAACCCCATTTTACTGTACCTGGAATTTAAGTTGGAAGCTGAACTTCCAAGTTGACTTCCACTAATAGCCCTTTTTTCTTTAGGTTTCTAAGATCCCCAACTCGTGATATTTTAAAGAAATCACAGCAGTAAACCTTGTCTGATTTACCTTCAGATGTTTCTTAACAGAAACATAAGCCATTTAATGGGATTGTGGGGACAGAAGGGTAATGTTATTTTTTCTTTAACCTGGCATTATTTTAAACCTAGATTCAGGGATAAAGTTGTTATGTGTCTGAAGCTACTAATTATGGAAACAAAAAGACCAAAAATCTCCATACCAGCATTCAACCCCCTGAAAAGCAAGGATTAATGCAGGGATTGAAAAGAGATCAGCAATAAAGTGGTGAAATACCCCAATCACAGAACTACCTACTCAGTCAAACAATTGAACAGTAAATAACAGCCTAATCAAGGAACGACCAAGAAGAAAACAACACACCCGCCAACTTTGATAGGGCAAGCTATTATATATGAGCAAAATGTAAATTCCACTTCCCTTTAGCACTGAAGATACTACCTGTATAGTAGTTGGCTAAGACATGTTGAAATAAAACAGTCAAATTCAGAGAACATGAAGGACTTTGCAGTTCAATTCTGAACTGTAAAAATGAAATTCAGTACTGAGAAAAGTAAGGTTCTATATTTAAGCAAGGAAAGGCAAATGCATCGTATAGGATAGATGGTAGCTGGCTCAATAATAGTAACCATGAGAGGAATCTTGCAGTCCAAAGTGAACAATTGCTCAAATATGAAACAGCAATATGCTGCAGCCCCCCTCAAAAAAGCCAACAGAGTCTTAGGCTACACGAATAGAGGGATATAATCAAAATCACATGAAATATTAGTACCACTAATAGACCACACTAGGCATATCATATACAGTTTTGGTCACCACACTAATTATAAAAAAAATGTTGAAACTGTAGAAAGAGTACAGAGAACAACAACAAAGATGATTAGTGTACTGGAGGATAAAACATGTGAAGAATGGTTATGGGATTTTGTTATGGACTTGTCAGAGCCTGGTTCTGAGGAGGAGGAGGAGGAGAGGGAGCTGGGCCAATGGAGGAAGAAAGGAGGTAGAAAGGGCAGGCAGGAGAGCAGAGGAGCCTCAGAGCTCTGGAAATGAGCAACTGCGTCCTCTACCTGACCCCTGATCAGGGAGTATGGGGAGGAGGTGAAGTCAGCACAGGGTGACCCAGTTACTTAGGAGGAAGGCCCCTCTTCACAAGGATCACCTGGATAATAGGATTTAAGGAGACACCAGGAAGAGGGATTTTTGTCAGGAACAAGTGTGATACTTGCCAGCAACAATTGCCACAAGACTCAAGAAGGCATGCATGACTCATTGTCTTGTTTTGCTTTGTCTTGCTCTTCCTTATTTGCCTTGCCTTTCACCTTATCTAGCCTTGCCATGTGTGGGTTGCAGCAACCCCCCTCTGTTCTGGTTTGTGCCGTGGCTCTGGCAAACTCTCTGTGCAATGAAGATGCACGTGACCAAAGACTGTTTTTGTTCTCAAAATTGTGGTTATCTCTCTCCCTCTCTCTCTCTCTCTCTCTCTCCCTCTCCCTCTCCCCCCTCTCTCTCTTTCACACACACACACACACACNCACACACACACACACACACACACACACACACACACACACACGCACACACTTCTTGCTTCAAGGAACTGCTTAAGGTATGTGTACATGTTAGAGTCTTGCTCTTGGTCTTCCAGTGAACTGTGGGGATTTTGGGAAAGGTTGGTTTAATAAAAGGAATTCCATCCTTTGCATCACTGGTGTTGCTTGCATATCCCAGGTCATATCAGATTTCGATATGTCTAGTTTAATGAAAAGAAGGATTAGGGGTGACATGATAGCAGGCTTCCAATATCTAAGGGGCTGCCACAAAGAAGGGGGGGGGTGTCAAAGCATTTGAAAGCAGAAAAAAAAAGCAATGGATGGAAATTAATCAAGGAGAGGACCAACATGATCAGGAACAGAAATGAAATCACACTCTCTTTTTAATATCTGTAGGAGATAAGCCGGCAGAGACCAAGAATGGGATTAAATATTTCACCAATTTATAGCCCTTATGTTCCCACAAGAGACGTAAGTCCAGCCATCTGTGAATTCCATTGATCCTTATCCAGTGCCAATTTGGCTTGACTGTTAGTAGATCAGATTCTTGTGTATTGATAACATGAAATGAACTTTTTCTGCTTTCAATTCTACTGTTGTTCCTAAAATCTTGTGCCTGACAATAGCTCTCTATGTTTTTTTTTTTAAGTTGGAACTGGATCTTCTAGCTTATGGCAGGAAAAAGTATTAGAATTATGTTTTCAATCCTTATGGATTTCATTCTTAATTTGTTTTTTTAATAGTATAATTATTGTTTGATTTTTTTTCTTTTCAGGTTTTCTTGTTTTATCACATTTTTACAGCCATTCATTCATCTCAAAATTATGACTCTGTCCAATGTCCAATAAAGCAGACGGTTGAAGACAACTTTAAAAAGAGAGTCATTTTATCACACCTAGTGAGCTTGTTAAAAAGGACAGGAAATTTTGGGTTCAATACATACAGCAGTACAAAGAATTTTAAAGATTACCATTCAATTGAAACTAGAACTTTTCTTGTTGGGATTAAAGGATATATAATTAATAATTTAATTAGAAAAGAGCTGTGGAACAGTGTTTTTGTATTTGATAACTACTGTGAGACTCTGATATACACAAAAATAGAAAGACTCTGAAATGTTCATAATGGAGGAACAGTTGGGGAAGATGATAGAATTAATAGAGTTGGACTTTTTGCTGAAAAAATTAAAAAGTAAACGTGATTTATAGATTTGATGATTAGAAAGGGTAGACTATGAAAAGAAGTAAATTATGTTGTAATCTTAGTGAAAGTGGGTAAAATAATGCATCTTTAATCTGTTAAGAAAGAAAGTTACTTTATAATTCTTTCTTTACTTTTCTTTCTCTTTATTTTTTATTTTTTTCTTATCCATTGAGTATTTTTCTTTATTTCATTTCTAAAATTTGTATTGTTAAAATTTCTTTTATAAAATTATTTAATAAAAGGTCTAAAACAATTAAAAATAATTAAACATTAATATAAATAAGATTTGGGAAGTCTTTAAAATATATTTTCTTTAATTTGGTGCTCTTCAGACATTTAGTTTTAATTTTTTTAAAGAAATATTACCGTTGTTAAATCTTTTTTCCCCTTGATCCATGAAAACATTGGCTAACAGTCTGTCATATTTAAATGACATTCAAAGGAGAAGTGAATTTTATTAAACTGGAACATTTAAATCTTAAAAAGATATTTTTAAAAAGAAATTAATATTCTCAAACAAGGGATGTTGTATTTATAAGATAATGTAAAGATTACAGAGATAGTTCAAAATCTTTTAAGAGTTAAGAAGTCACTAAACTTGTTGTGAAATAAGGAATTAATGATTCAGAAAGACATCTTTAAAATAGATTTATAAATAACATATTTACGTTTATTTATTCCCAAGATACAAATATAGATTGCCAATGTATATATGTGTGTGTGTGTGTGTGTGTTATTTATTGCAATTTAATTGGTTGACTATATGGTGACTTCGAAATTCAGGCAATGTGAGTCAAAATCCTTATCCTAGATGTTCCTGATTTGATTATATCTTAATTTCTTAATCCTTAGTAAATAAAAATTTGAACCATAATACAGTTTTTTAAAAAGAAATATGATTATGCCCTAGTAGCACTATTAATATTTTTTAAAAGGACAGACTGATGTTTGAATATATCTTTATTAAAAGACCATTTATAAAGTACACTGTAGAAAAAAAATTGGGTAATATTTAAACATGGACACTTTGTGTTCACTCTCCACTTTCAAATTCATTCTCTAGTGACATGAAAAATTGTTCACTATTATTCCATATTACCTGATAATAACAATTAACATTTCTGAAATAATTAAACAATTGTAATAAATAATCAACCCTCTTAGCAAAATTAATCTTTCTCTTGTGATTTTAGAAGTTCTAACTTCTGTTTCTCTTTATTAACCTTCGATACAACAGATTTCATATCTCAGAATATTCAGTGTCTTCCTTTTCTTTAATTTCAAGTGTTAGTTTATTCATTTCTGCACATTCTAAGATGCTTGGGGCACTTTAAGGAGATGTCAGAGCAATTGGAAAGGTTTCAATGAAGGACTATAAAAATAAAAAAAAATATGTAGCCTTGATAAAAACAATTTTGGGAGAAGGCAGGCTAACATTATTCAAACTTTACTTTGAACATTTCAAATGACTCACAAGTTCAGTTTGTGTGGAGGGTGGGAATATGTGTGTATATTTCATATATACATGTAGAGCTAGGAGGCAGCCATCTGTCTCCAAAGCTTTAATGTGGAACCCTGCGAAGAAGGAGTTGTACTTTATTATCTACAGTCAATAACTCCTCCCAATTCTATAATTCTGCAAATTAACACCCACAATATGGTTATTTTTTTCCAGGTAATCTGATTTATTGAGTGATCTAATTCACTCAGTGTTATTCCTGATTTCACTCTTAATAACTGGGGAGAGAAAGTTGAGGAGAGAGGTAGGCTGTCCTAATTACTTCTTCATACTGCTATGACTGATTTTTATTAGCCTGGGGCTGTGCAACCAACCCACCAGCAGTTGATCTCTGAGTAACATCTTCCATGTGATAAAATGAATAATGCTATTTTCAAGGAAATCCTACTGATCCTTTGTAAAATATTTGAGGTATAGCTGAGTTTCAGTCTCAATGTACTGTACATTGTTTTTTAAAAATGCTAATTTTGGTGTTGGCAAAAGAGTTATTAAGCTCAAGATCAGGATATGTCTTGCTTTTCTCTTATAAAAAATGCAACATATTTGACTAATTAAGCAGATGAATTTGTATGCCTCAGCTTTTTGCTCACTGTGCTGTTAGTTCTGGAACCGCTTAGTCAACCATTAAGGTTCTTAGTCAGGGTTTGAAATAATAACCATTTAAGATGAAATCTGTTTCAATACATTTTTGATATTTCAAAAAAACATTTAAAAAAAACATTCTGAACTTTATATCAATTTTAGATTAGGATACAAAAAAAATGACAAAGGGAGCTTAATGGATTTATAATCTTCTCAACTTTCTGTTTGCTGTATTACACAAATATTTTCTGAATGTTGAAGTCCTAGCCATTCAAAGGGCATCCTATGGAAGGCTGATATACAAGACTCTTTCATTGTTCAACCGGCCAGTGGTTAAAGTTCTTTCTATTGGACTTGTTAGTTTGTTAGCAATGTCAGGCACCATATGAGCAGAATTTCAGAAGATGCTTTAATTCAAAAACAGACAATAAAGTCATCTGAACATAACAAGTTTATTAGAATAATGGATGAAAGAAAAGCTAAGCTTTGCCAAATTGGCAAAACAATTGGCTTTTATTTAAAAATAGTTCTAGGCTGGAGAATTGGAAAAGGCAGAATTCAACAAACTGGCAGGATGGCCTTCACTGATCTTCTCTGGTTAGATTCATGTATATTTTAAAATGTATATAACGTTGAAATAGATCTTAAGAAATGATAGGATGCAGGACATAATTTCTGAGTTAAATTTCCACAAAAGGCTCATTTTATTCAGATCTTCAGATCTTCTATTTAGAGACAAGAAATCTTAGCTTCAAACACTTCAAAAGTTGCAACATTTATGAAGTGAGCTGCAATCTTTGATTAAGGTTCCTGTCAGATTCAATACACTTTAGTACTGTGCAGCACTTTGGATTCAAAGGCAAGATGATGTTTCAAAAGCTGTGTGAACACGTGTGCAGCAGCACCTGTCTCCTGTTCCTTAAATCAAAGGTTGCTTTCTTTGAAATCACACTGCAACTTCAAAGGGCAGCCTCACCACCTAAAGAAAAATGCAGTGGTTTTAATGGGACAGGCTTTACATGAGTACCAAGGAATATTTTTTAGCACCTGCTTGCTTTTGAATCTAAAGCATTTGCTTGTTTTCTATGGTTCAAGTGACTTAATTTTAACATAGATTGCAACTGTTTCACATGATAGCACCTGAGTAAAATTGTCCATGTTCCATTTCTCATTCATAGGCAGTTGTGGTTTGAGTCTCATCACAACATCTGCTTCATATATATTAAGGTAGGGAAGATGCCAAGATATTGGAATGTCTTTTCAAGAAAGTACCAGCTAGAATTCAAGTTTTTTCATTCATTCATTCATTCATTCATTCATTCATTCATTCATTCATTCATTCATGTTTTGTCAAACAATTGGAAACAAAGAGCAATAGGTAGTGTAGGTTTCAAGGTTTTGAAATGCAACTCCTAATAGCCTTAGTCAGCATAGCCAAAGACAAAGAATGAGAAGAGCATCTGATTATACCGTACAGTAGTCTGATTGTGCCTAATGTGTGAATATGTTCTGCTTTGCCAGCACTGTGATGCAGCTGCTAAAAAGCCAATACACTTCTAGGCTGCATTAACAAAGGAATAAAATCAAGATCACATGAAATGTTAATACCAATTTATAATGCCTTGGTAAGACCGCACTTGGAATATTGCATCCAGTTTTTGTCACCATGATATAAAATAGATGTTGAGACTGTAGAAAGAGTGCACAGAAGAGCAATAAAGATGAGTCCAGGACTGGAGGCTAAAGTATATAAAGAACAGTTGCTGAAATGTCTAGTTTAATGAAAAGAAGGATTAGAGGTGACATGATAGCAGTGTTCCAATATCTCAGGGGCTGCCTCAAAGAAGTGGGAGTCAACCTATTCTCCAAAATACCTGAAGGCAGGACAAGAAGCAATGGATGGAAACTAATCAAGGAGAAAAGCAACCAAACTAAGGAGAAATTTCCTGACAGTTAGAACAATTGATCAGTGGCGAAGGCGGAGCTTCGTCTCGGTGCTACAGCTGCGATCTCGGGGCTCTGAGATCGCAGCTGATATTTTCGCCCCTGGGTGCTGGTCCGATGAGATTAGGCGTATTTGATAGAGAAAGTTGCAGTATGGAGACAAGGAAGAAGATCCTAACGGACCTGATAAACCGTCCGACGTAGAGAGACGGGGGATTGTGAAGGGGCACAGTGCCCCAGGATTCCCAGGCAGAGATATGCGCTCAAAATCTCTTGGTTTGATACCGCAGAGATGCAGCCCTGTTGCTGGCAGCGGCGAAATGAGCAGACACTTTGCCAAAGCTCGCCTTAAGCCCGCGGACGCCTCCGGAAACGATAACCGCCTGCTAATTTGCAGCGTATGCGGTGTTGAGATGTCTCTGGATTTGAAGGCTTGATGATACATTTCTTTTCGATATTGCCCAACAAACTGACTGAGAGAACCTTTGATTTGAAAGGACCATCCTAAAGCAAAGAAGATAGATCTGGGACTTAAGTGATTGATTTTTTGTGTTTGACTGGAATATACTACTACTCTATTCTCTCTCG